>JBBPBX010053057.1:0-13013 GCA_038048925.1 Garcialebias charrua
TGTGTTGGACTGTGCTTGGAGTCAGGTCTGTTGGTTGCTGTAAGGTTTATTCTTATAATGTACAATAAACCTGCATAAAACTTGCACATTCGTTTCAGAGCTTTCCTTCAACTTTTGAACCGCAACAATTTGGTGACCCCGTCGCTGAGAAGTGTGAGGTTTCGCCTGAAACGGAAGCCGATTGGGGGCTTCCCCCACGAGTGGCGGAGCAAGCTGCAGCCAAGTGGCGCCTTCTTCATTCAGGTGAGCAGATCTTCCGTTTATAACTAAATGTCTGCTATTGAAAACGCTAAATTTACCTTGGCTGTATGTCTGTTCTGTTTTCGGGTGGGCAAAAATTACACCGTAGTGTAGCTACGGTCGTTTGGGTTAGCGTTAACAGTTAAATAACGTGAACCACTGTTGGTATTTCATTTGAATGTGCATTTTTTTTGCTGTTTTCGTACATATAAGTAAAGTATAAAGCACATAGAAGTCCACACACACAAAGGGTGAGAGTATGAGTGCCTAAGTTTGCCTTTTCCCCCCCTCTATGAGCTCCGGCTAGGAGACGTTTTTTTTTTCTCTTCCCTTTTGGGCTCCGGGAGCTGTGGGGCTGAGGTCAGATCGTGAACTCCGGGATTTATTCGCCGTAGAGTCACACTGGCTTTCATCCAGCACACGGCTTGCCGTACAGAGTGGTCTGGGCCGCTCCGGGTTCACAAGAGTTGCCGTGCATGTGATTTAGTTCACATCCGGGACCTGTGATCGCTGTTAGAGTCATATCTTTTCCTCCCCTTCCCAGTTGAAGTTAATTACCGTATTTTCTGGTGTACAGGTCGCAAACTTTTTATTTTTTTCATTTATTATTTTTTTATTTTCTTTTGTTTATTCATTTTTTTTCTTTTTCTTTTGTTTATTCATTTTTTTCTGTTTCACTTAGAGGCTTGTGACCTGTACTCCAGACAGTGCTGTGTGCAAACTAAGGCAACAGGGAAAGATTTTTTATTTTATATATTGTTTCAGTGGGTGTATTTGCCAGCAGTAGGTCAAATTGTGAAGTCTAATAGAGACTACCACTGCTGTGCTCTGGGGTGGCATTTTTATTGGGTGTTTTAGGAGGGTGATTTAAAACAGGCAGTTTCTTGGTTGGCTACTGCAGCTGTCCATGGTCCTGGCTGGAGGTTTGCTCACTTCACCCTTGTAAAACACGTGTATAACATTATAATGTCTGACATACCTATACAAACTTGGAAAAATTGTGCCCCTGGCACATTAGGATCTGTATTACATGAGTTGTGGGTTTCATGGAGTCGGAAGGTAGCTGTCAAGAATGTTCTTGATGAGAAAAGACGTTTAGTTTCTTGGGTGAATAACATGTGTCGGTCAGGAATGTTTCCTGGTGTGGATGACCCGTCTCCATCTGCTGCTGGACTGAATAAGCTTCTTGTGCAATCAGAGAGAGCTTTGAGGTTGGCGTTAGATGAGAAGGAAAAATGTTCTGTTCTAGTGCGTAGAAAGAAAAATAAGGACTGGCAGAAGGCGGACGCCTTTAATAGAGACTGCTCGTTATTTTTAGATGAGATGTGCAAAATCCTAGGTGGACAGAAATCTGCTTGAGAAGTGTGCACAGGGCAGTTTCACAGAGACAAGTTGTTGGCTCACATTCAGTTTTATGGCCGTCAACAGATAAGACCTTAGTGCCTGACACCACAGGGCCCCCACCTCTTCCTCCTTCCATGCTCGTACCAGGGAAGAGACATCTCCTTGAGGTTACCCCCCCCCCCCCGTCCCCCGCGCCTGTAACACAGCTGCCCCTGAGTGAGGTGAGTTCACTGGACCGTTCTGTAAGTTCTGGTCCAGGGAACGGCTCAGATTTACTGTTTGTTCTGTTAGTTTAAGTTCAACGCTGCTGTTGGAAAGACTCCACAGTAAAGTAGTTAGTTAATTGATAGTTCACGGTTGGGTTGTTTTATTTTTTTTATTGTTGCTGTGACTGTTGGTGCTATTTTATGAAAACATAGAGGCTGAAAAGGCGCACGTTATGGTCATGACTGGCAGAACGGAGACATGCCTTGAAGCTCAACGGCCTTGTGCTTCCCCCCTCCTCCTCTTTGCCCCGCACCTCCTCCTCCTCCTCGTCCTCCTCCGTATGCACCTGTGGGCCTTACTCTACACAATCAGATGCCTTTGTCGGGGCACACTTCCATAAATCTGCCTGAGCTCTCTCTTGGTTCTAGTTCTGGACACACTGAGTCCAGCTCAGACTTGGTTCTCGTTACAGGAGGTATTTTACAGACAAGATCAGCTGAAAATAGGAACGTGGTGCATGACCATGTGCAGACATTGATGGATGGTATGCGTACCACTCCTAGCTCTGTGGGTGAACGAAGGGGAGGTGATGTGTTCCGTCCACCATCCTCTGATACTTCTTTCAGCGTGACATCTTTGGGGGCTTCATATGACTCCGTGCCACTGACCTGTCCGGTCCAACTGCGTGTCCTGACCTCAGGCCTCCTGCCACAACTTTTGATAAGGTCACTGGCTGGCAGCGAGGAAATTCAGGTCGATTAAATAGAATTGCTGATAATGTTCATACCTGCCTTGACGCAGCGCCTCCTGCTCAATTCATGTTACCTCTCGTTTCTTCCACCACAGCTGAGGGAGTCCGCAAACAGACTTACACGCCTTTTAGTTTGCAGGATACTGAGTTGATCCGTCAGCGTTTGCCTGATATCCAGAAAGGAGGTTCGGCTTGGATCCGCGCTTTTCTGGAGGCATGCGCCGGAATTGTGCCATGTCTGGGTGATTGGAGGAGGGTTTTCACAGCATGCACGTCGTTTGGTAGTTTGACTGAAATAGAACAGGCTGCTGGGACTAAATTGGACCCAGACAGTGACACACTGCACGACCACGTTCAAATTTTATGGCCAATTATACGAGAGAAATATCCGACGTCTATGAAATCTTCAGACTTGTGTGAGATTCCTCCGGCTGTTACAGAACGGGGCACGACCTACTTATCTAGAGTAAAACTCTTGTGGGAAAATAGAACTGGAAATGATCCAACGATTGATCCTACGACTCAACTGTTGTTCAGAGGAGCTGTAGAGAGCTCTCTGTCTGATGATGTTAAGAAGAGCTTGGCGTCTGTTGTTGGCCTGACAAAGATGGATTATGATTTATGGGCAGCCCACATTGTTCATTTTATTGATCAATCTTTTGATAAGAGGGAGTCTGATGACAGGGAATTGAAATCCCTTGAAACTCAATTAGCTAAGGCCCAATTAAAAGACATACGTGACAAACTTAATTTCACAAAGGTGAATGCAATTCAGATGCCCCAGGTTCAGGGTCCTCCTACATCATCTGATAATTCATATCAACAGAGACCTCTGGGCCCATCCACATCCTGGCGCAGGGGTCGTAACAAACGTCCGAGGGGCAACCCTCAACCCACGGACAGGTGCCGCAGGTGTAACGGGGTGGGACATTGGTATTTTCAATGTCCGACCAAACAGGATTTATCGAGACAGGAGGTGACGCCGGCTCGATATCCACATGACGTATATCCACCACCTGATTATACTCAACATGGCCCTTTGCTGGGAGCCATTAATCACGCCCCAGGCCAATATCCTATCCAATAGGGGTGCCCTGGTCCGGCAGTAGGTGGCGTCTTGTATTTAGAGCCTTTTTGGTATCGTTAACCATTAACGGCCGAAATCACATGTGTATGGTTGATACAGGCGCCAGGTATTCGTCAGTTAACACGTCACTCCCACGATCAAGCCAGAGGAGTGGCCCGCTCTCGTGTGGATTAATCTGCGCTTTGAACACTCCTTCCTGATTTCTGACACATGTCCAGTGAACTTGATTGGACGAGACATTCTGTGTGATCAGAACGTGACTTTGATGATGAGTCCTGACAACGTCCAGCTGAGTTTTCCTGATGGAACTGTTCAGTACTGTGCTACAGTGAAAAGCTCCATTCATCAGATGCTCCAGGTTGAAGGGACTTCTGCTGAGTCTGGTCCAGCCGAATTTCAAGCTGAAGTTTGGTGGGGAGCAGTTCCTGACTTTACAACTACGCTCTTGTACGACACACTGCAGAGCTGGAACGCCTGGATTAATGTCATAAGATCTTATGACACGCTTCCTGATGTGGCACATTGCACGCTGAACTATGACCTTTGTGGTGATGGGGACTACGATGTGCTCTGGACAGGACTGCTGGAACATTGTCAAGAGACTGGTGAATTTCCAGTGGCTGAAATCATGGACATCTATGTGGCCCCGGAGGGAGTGGTGGCAGGTGTGAAGTTGCCTGCACCGTTACTGCAACTGTATATGCTTGGCGATGTATCAGCTCCACATGTGTCATTGATGGTTGTATCTGGTGCTGATGCGAAGAATTTAGGTCCTGTGATGAGACGCTGTCTTGCTGTAAGGGAATGGGTGCCTACACAAAATCCACACTTACACTATTCTCCAGAAACTGATACTTACAGGATCACACACAGATCATTCACATTATTGTTACCTGAGAAACATTCTCTGCCTAGATCACATGGCGGAGAAAACACAGACCATGTTGATACGGACAAACTGTTAGCCAGTTTGCCTGATACACTTTGGGCCAGGAGTTCTACAGATGTGGGCCTGCTGAATGTCAACCCTGTCTCGATCGTTCTGAAGCCAGGCACGATTCCAATCTATAAACATCAATATCGACTCCGACAGGAGCAGATTGACGGTATAGAGCAAACTATTAAGGGTTTGCTGGAAGCTGGTGTGTTGCAGCCTACTGTTTCGAGCTGGAACACACCTCTACACCCGGTACCAAAAGCTGATAAATCTCATTACCGTTTAGTTCATGATTTGAGGCCTATAAATAAGGTTGTTGTTCCATCTAATTATGGTACTCCAAATCCTTATGTTATGATGAATGCTATTCAGCCTGAACACAAGTTTTTTACTTGTATTGACCTGGCGAACGCGTTCTTTTGTGTGCCTCTGGACGCTGGATCAAGGGATCTGTTTGCATTTACCTTTAAGGGGAAACAATTCACGTATAATAGATTACCTCAGGGTTTCGTGGATTCACCCTCTTTGTTCAATCATGTGTTGAAGCAAGTCCTTACTGATTTGCCTTTGCCACCAGGAGTGGTTTTAATCCAATACGTCGATGATATTCTGATAGCAGCTCCGACTTCAGAAGCTATTATGCACGCATCTGAAGCTGTGCTTCGACATCTAGCTCAGTGTGGTTTTAAAGTGTCAAAACACAAATTACAGGTGGGTCGTTCAAAAGTTCAGTTTTTGGGTAGGCTCATCTCTGGCTCTGGCCTGCAACTGACACCATCTCAGAAAAGCTCCATTTTAAATCATTCTAAACCAGCAAATGTTAGGATGATGTTAAAATTTTTGGGGCTGATCAATTACAGTAAGAACTTCATTCCTGATTTCAGCCGTAAGGTGGCTCCTCTGCGGAGCCTCATTTCGGCTGTGGGATATAAAAATTTTGTGTCCCCACTGCAGTGGACGGAGGAAGCTGACAGGGCATTTGTTGAGATTAAACAAGCTTTGTTTGATGCGTGCTCTCTGCAGTGTCCAGATTACTCCTTGCCATTTCACTTGGATGTGGATGAAAAAGACGGATTTGTGAATGCCGTCTTGTTTCAAAGAGGGGAAGCTGACTGAGAGACTACACGTTTTGATGTATGAAAGTGCACAATAAGATCAAATTCTGACCCTTCTCAATGTATTGTACAGCAGGTACGAGACGACTTGGCTGAGCTGAGCGTGTCTGAGGGGCTGGGCGCATCTTAAGGACTGGGTGTGTCTGAGGAGCTGGGAGTTACATCTTTACAGAGTGACGCTGAACCTCCCAACCTCCATTGGGAACGTAGATCGACCAGTTCCAGGGCCCGATACAACTTGAGGAAAAACTCAAAACAGACTTAAAATAACATTACATAAAAAGGGGACATTGTTTGTTGTACATAATTGTTACAGGAAGAATGAATTTCCTAGCGGTTAGGTTAAGTGTAATAACCATTTTGGGGATTATTTTGATTTTGATTACAGGACTCACTCTGTGGGTTGCATCGAAAGCTAAGACAGGCTCCCTTGAAGTTGTTCACGACAATGTCAACAGATCTGGTGATGAGGACCCTAACTTCTTGCTCAGAAGAGGGGAAGGTGGAACAGAGGTTGCAGATGTTCAGATTCAGGTACACCCAGACTCTGACATTAGCAGATCAAAGAGATCCGTGGTAGTTAATTTCCTGCAGTTTAATTTCACAGCCATTACAGGAACGCTTGTCAATCATACAGTTATATAAAATTTTTACTGAGTGTCTCAAAGCAGGTTGTTGGATAATAATTGATCAACAAGATTCTGTTAAATCCACCTCTTGGGCAAGAATGTTTGGGGTATTTCATACAGTCTGGTGCTGACTTTTTATTCCTTATTACAGGTAAAATCGACTGGACTTCTGATGAAAATTGTGAATAATTTATATTTGAAAAGGGGAAATGCACTTTACAATCACTTGATTCCACAGCTGTGATGGACAAGCAGAAAAAACTTACCATAACTGGGTTTACATTCCTCCCCTTTTCAGCGGATTAATTAATGTTGAATGAATGTTTAATGTTGCAGTGTGAACAATGAAGGGAAGATCTATTTCCCTGCACCATTTTTTATCCTACAGGTAAAGGTGTGGAACATGCAGCAGAGCAGAACTAATCACATTAACTAACCAACTAATATTAAATGCCAAGGATTTCTCAATATTTGTTGAAACCTCTCAATTGTTGTTTACACCGTATGTTGAAGTTACATATGATTATTCTTACGCCTGTGAAGAATGAATGTGAGGATTGAAGGTTGTTGAGATGAATGAGTCAGACAGAATGTGAATGTCTCAGACAGATTAATGAGAATATATATGTTTGTGCCTTGTGAATGTGCAGTTCAATAGTTGTGCGTTCATAGATTTTTGTAAAAATTATAGGGTTTTCACTACTTTTCCATATATATAATTTAGTTTTATCAATTTTGATTCTTAGAGAATATAATTAGCTGCACCTTAGTTAAGGGGTATCAGAGCAGCCTAGCAGTGGATTCTACTGATAGGAAGTTGTTTGTGATAAACATTTTGGTACAGAGGATAATATATATACAGTATATGGATGTGAATAAGATAATTGAGTTTAACAGGTTATGGAAGGATTTTTGTGTTTTCTGTTCTGATCAGTTTAATCATAGGTTTAGTGTTAATTTTCTGAATGTGGTCTTAGCCCTTATCGCAGACATCTCTGAATAAGAGCAGTTGAGCTTTTTCTCAGATATCAGACTAGTCAACAGAGTAGTGTAGGGTTTTTCCCCTTACAGGTGTCTATGATGATGAAGATGAGATGGCCTGACTTGGCTAAAGCATAGTTTATATTCTTTGCTAAGGTTAACACATACCAGAAATGCACACACTGGAGCAGAGTATATGCAATGTTTTGAAGTTGTTAAGAGTTGATAAATCAAATTTGGGGAAATTTAAGGGTTTTTGAGAAAGTATTGAATTTATAAGGTCAAATTAAAGTCCAGTTGTTTTTTATTGAACGCCTTTTTAAAGGTATTGAATTTAACTTCATTATTCCTGCATATACCCTGTTGAGGCGTGATATTTGATAGGAGGGACAGTCCGCTTCATTTTATTGTTTTGTTTTTATTTTTATTTGTTTTATGGTTTCATTTTTACATTTATTTTTGTTTTTTGTTTGTTTTTGTTTATTCTTTATTACTTTTCCCGTTTGTTTTGTTTATTTCTTATTACATTTATTTGTTGTTTTGTTTATTTTATTTTTATTCTTTGTTTTTGGTTGATTTCTTTGCTTTTTGTTACATTTATTTTTTTAGATTGTTAGTTTTGTATTGCGTTTCCAGCATATAAGCTCTGACGGTTACCGTATATTTTCTTACGTAGTTTTGTTACCAATTAGTATTGATGCTTATTTTTATATAAGGGATTTATATTCTGGGTGGGTAACTTAGATGTAATATTGCTGTGGGTGGGAATGTTAGAGATTTCCATTGTGTATCGCTTTACAATACGAGCCATCTACCCATTCATACACCGTAGTGGTAGCCTGCCTTGTAGGGCGCTATCCAGACCTACCGGGAGCAACTCGGGGTTAAGTGTCTTGCCCAGGGACACAGCGACACATAGTGGGCGGATGCGGGACTCGAACCTCCGACCTTCCGATTGGGGGTCGACTGCCATTACCACTGTGCCACGGCCGCCCGCTCCATTTACCATTTCTTAATTGCATACGCACATAGAACATATAGGGTTTTTGTTGACATGATGTTTGTTATGTCAAAAGGGGAATTGAAATATATGTATATCAGTATTACACCTGAAGCACACATATTATGTGTTATGATTTATGTTCACTTAATTCCACCATATAATGTGAAAATATATTCAAGATGGAACCTTTATTTACGGGTTTTATTTCCAATAGGGAAGAGTTTTTCAGTTACACGCCTGCATAATACAACAGACACAACATTTGATGATTGACATATGAAGCTGGTAGTTGATTGGCTGAGAGGCGGATCACTCACAGAGTAGAAAAGTTCTAGGGCGGTTCCAAGGCGGTTCGATTCCAGGATTGGTCCCACGAGGCGATGACGTCATCTAGAGGTATAAAACCGTGGTCCGCCTTCGAAGATGTGTGTGTGTTGGACTGTGCTTGGAGTCAGGTCTGTTGGTTGCTGTAAGGTTTATTCTTATAATGTACAATAAACCTGCATAAAACTTGCACATTCGTTTCAGAGCTTTCCTTCAACTTTTGAACCGCAACAATACGGTGACGTTGTTTATGTTTTAAAAATCATAATCAATACGTATGTTTTATTAATAAAGCAACCACATACAGAAACATGTTCAGTTACAAACATCTACAAACAATAAATACAAAAATTAAAGGTATGCTCAGCAACGGTGGAGACCGAGTGGAGGTGATGGAAAACTCAGGTGAGGAGCAGTTGTTCACATCAAGCCGGACTTTATGAAGAGGAGACCGACACCGGAGGCGCATGATGATTGGCTGAACTGAAGACTGTTACAATTTACACACAGGTTTAATTTATGTATCCGGTGACTATTCAAAAATGTTTTCATATAGAATCAAATTTATTCATCCACAGTGAACCATTCTTGCAACGTCTACTGCCGGGATCCGACTGCTGAAGATCATTTCTTGTCAAACGTTCTAAAAACTTGATACACCCATATGTCCCTCCACGTGCTTTGAGGTCAGAGGATCGGGTACTCTTAAAAGTTCCAGAAACTCGCCTTAAGCGCAGAGGTGACAGGGCGTTCTCTGTAGCAGGCCCAAGACTCTGGAACGAGTTACCGCTGCTCATCAAACAGGCCCCCTCCCTCTCAGTTTTCAAATCCCGGTTAAAAACTCACTACTATTCTGTTGCTTTCAACACCAGCTGATTTGTATTTGATCGTTTTATTTATGATCTGCAATGTTTTTATGTTTTTCGTGTTGTACTTCATTGTCTGTGTTGCCTGTTGCGTGTTTGTTTGTTCAGCACTTTGGTGTGGACTTGTTCCTGTTGAAAGTGCTTTATAAATAAAATGGTATGGTATGGTATGGTAAAAACTACTTTCTCTGAGTGTTAATTAATCCCTTTGGGTTTTGAAACAATTGGATATTTGAGTGCAGTTTATGAAGTTTCCAATGACACATTATGGTAAACAACGATAATATTTGAGCTCACCTGCAACCAAGCATATTATAGTTTTTGGAATGCAGCCCTGGCAAACCCACTACAGTATAGGGATAAGCGTGTGTGTATGATAATTAATGGATGGATAAATGTGTTCCTAATGTAATGTATTTGTCTTTAAAATATTAATTTCCATTAAAAAAATTGTAATAGGGATAAGCGTGCATGTATGATAATTAATGGATGGATAAATGTGTTCCTAATGTAATGTATTTGTCTTTAAAATATTAATTTCCATTAATAAAAATTGTAATAGGGATAAGCATGCGTGTATGATAATTAATGGATGGATAGTGTTCCTAATGTACATTTGTCTTTAAAATATTAATTTCCATTAAAAGAAATTGTAATAGCACCACTAGCGCCTTTAAAATATTAACTTCCATTTTTTTTAGAATAGCGCCACTAGTGCCTTTAAAATATTAATTTCCATTCATTTTGTTGTTGTTGCGTGTTTTAATAGCGCCACTAGTGCCCCTTTAATAGCGCCACTAGCGCCCCCTTAATTTCCGGAGTGCAATAACCACTTCCGGGACTGACACCGGTCCGTGCCGCAGTCTGCAGCGAGGTGTACTTGAAATAAACGCTTAAAAAATATATTTCTTACCTGACTAATAGCAGACGGGCTCCTGAGCTGAACCAAATGTGAAATCAGCTGGATTTAAAAATCTGCGGTGTGGTTTATGAGTGGTATCTTGCAAACAAAAACAGCAAACCTCACAGCTAAGCTAAATGCAGCTACCGGTACACCCAGAGCAAGGGGCGGGCAGCGACAGAGTCAGTCCGACCAGAGGAGGCTGTTTTCGGACACATGAGCTAGAAACGTCTGGAAGTGGCCCTCCTCTTCCTCTTCGCTCTCTGAGTCCTCTGCTGGCTGCTGCCCACAGCGCCCGTATAGCGGCCGAAACTGGTACTGCACCATTTTTGCCAAAAATGAAAAACGAAGAATCAGAGCGAAAAATGGGTCTAAAAATATGGGAAAAAATCCATAAATAATACTCTTCGGTGTTTAATACGCAGGACATTCAAATGAGCAAAAATACAGCGTATTATACACCGGTGAATACGGTAGGCTACGTCGTCATTACTGTACTTGGCAT
This sequence comes from Garcialebias charrua, assembly GCA_038048925.1. Classification (NCBI taxonomy): domain Eukaryota; kingdom Metazoa; phylum Chordata; class Actinopteri; order Cyprinodontiformes; family Rivulidae; genus Garcialebias; species Garcialebias charrua. Next base: position 10,891 of record JBBPBX010053057.1, read on the forward strand.
CAATGGTAACTGTACTTTGTTGCTGTTTTTGCACTCTTTTTTTTAATGCAGACAGTGTCCATGAAGAAGAAGGCTCTTCAGATTCTGTTTCTGACTCTCCAAGCCTTCCCACTTCAAACCCTTCCCCGACCACTGAAGCTCCAAGTACAGCTTCAAGGACTTCTGCATCCACTCCGCCGGTCAACACGCAGCAGAACGGCACCACCCAACACCCCTTACTAGGTAAGAAGCAACACCAATCGTGTTTAACATCATGTCGATAGTAATTTTGTGTTGTTTACTATTTTCTTGTAAAACAACGTACATGTAGTAAAACTACATTATCAATTATTCAATTGTGTTAATGCTAAAATGTATTATTCATTTATTACTTTAACTTTAACAGTTAGGAAAATTAAGTAGAATTATTCATTTTGCGATGTAGTTTGTGTATTACAGTTAGAAAAATTAAGTAGAATTATTCATTTTGTGATGTAGTTTGTGTATATGTAGTTTGTGTATTACAGTTAGAAAAATTAAGTAGAATTATTCATTCTGTGATGTAGTTTGAAGGTTATCATTGGTTGAACAAACTGTGAAATAAGGGGCAGATATAATAAGATTTCATCTTCTTTCTGCTCCCTTCATTTTATCCTACTTGTATTCTTGTATCTGATGAAACTGTCTTGTATTGTTCTTTTTAAATGAATGAACAACCATCAAATCAAATCAAAACTTTCATTCATGAAGTTTATAATTGATATTATTCAGTATTTTTTTATGTTATGATTTATGATGGCCTTGTTCTTTTTCTAAATTCACACAAACTGTTGAAAAAGAATACATGTCATTTGTTTATACCCACTTGCTTACAATCATAAAGGTGCAAGATTGCTTTATGAAGAGAATCATATTCCTGATGTTACAAACAACTTTCCAAATTAGCAGGAACTAAAACTGAAATAATTTATTTAAAAACTGTCTCTGTACTTCATTGTCTAACAGCCATTTTCTTGTTTGTTCTTTCTAGGTAATAGAAAGCGCAAAGCGACAACTGTAGCAGAAAGCTTTGTTACAGCTCAGACTGAACAGGAGGAGAAGAACCGGGCACAGCGAGAGGAACACTTCCGGTTAACTTTCGAAGATGCCCAAAAAGCACACGAAGACGCTGCTGCGGAGAGGCAACGCCAAGCTGCAGCAACGAGGGAGCTGGAGCCTCATGTATCAACCGTGCGTGCGCACAAAAACCTTGCGTACGGCACCATCCACGCAAAACCCCGTATGTATCAAAACTGAACTGAACGTGAATATGTGCGCATCCAAGTACATTTCCACGCCAGCTCCCGAGCAGGCGTACGCACGTTTCTGTGGTTCTTGTTCCTTTGGCGACACTTACAGGTGATTCAGAGAAACTGAAGCCCCACAGTCTGTGGTTGACTTTAAGAGCGGCTTGAAGACCTTTCTTTTCAACCGAGCTTACACTACCTCCTCATGATTCTACTTTTGATCATAGCTGATACTGTTGTTGATTTTAATTGTTTTATTATTTGTTTTATTGACATTTAATTCTGTTGCACCTTGTAGCACTTTGAGATTTCCATTAATGAAAAGTGCGTTATAAATTGAATTCATTATTATTATTATTATTATTATTATTATTAACTGTTCATGATGTGAAAATGATTAATATTCCCACCAAACACACGATTAACAAGTATTACATCCACATGACGCAGTTAAATAAAGGACGCGCAAAGTTGTGCAAAGAATAAATTTAACAGGAACGGATTCATTCAGCCTTACTGGAGAATATAATAAATAGTGTAACACGCAGAGCATTTATTTATAAACAGATATAATTTTCTGATCTAGGATCAGCCGTTTTCAGAAATAATCATTTTTCAGTTTGGCACTGCTGCGCTCTGGAGCACAACGCAGGAACCGTGCACAACGCGTGCAGAAGCAGCGATCAAACTGTTCCACAGGAGCTTTCCTGAGGGAGCTGCAGGTCGATCAGGGCTGTGCCAGTCCAGTCCACACAAAGCCGATTCATGTCCAATGGAATGGTCTCATCTATATGATTCTAAAGGCTGAGTGGTCGCGCTTTGGAGCGCGCGCGCACCCTCGCCGGTGTTACACGGCAG
>JBBPBX010053057.1:13411-23977 GCA_038048925.1 Garcialebias charrua
TGACATTATGGCCTGCTTACCACAGAAGCATTAGTTTTTGCATTCTTTCCACCCTCATTGTGCTGATGGAATCATGTCTGACAGGACTGTGACACAAAATCACACTAACTTTTCTTTAACAGGATAATGGATGTTTAAACAGCTCATTACCTGGGTGTGCTGAGTCGCTGTTGATCTTTGGTTGAAGCGTGAAAGTGTGACGCAGCATGTTTTCCTCTCAGCCTCGGCACACAGCTCGGACCGCCGCAGGGATGAGGGAACAAGACCGGCTGAATGTAGAACAGCCTGGTTCCACAGTTGGTCAGGATCCATTAGCTCACTTTGACAGGCCTGGCCTCCTAATCAGGACAGATGACTTCCTGTTTCCTGTGCAACAATTCTGCTCTCTTGTCTGACTGTAAATGAAAACAAAAAGCACATTCTGGCCAGCTGCGGAGACCGTGAGTGTATGTGAGGACAGCAGAGGTAGTTGGGATGACAGAGCAGCCTAAGAATAGAAGGCGGCAGGGCGAGGTGATGAAGGACGGAACAGGGGGGGAAGAAAGGCAGCAGAGGAGAAGAGAGCCTGAAAATGAAGCTGGGAGACAGAAATTGGACAGGGTGGAGACGGAGAGAACAGAACTGAGTCATCATTATGGTAATGGGGCGAGGTGGAGAACACAGCCGCTGAGGTGCGCCGACACACTCCAGAGCACTTTCATTTCAACACAGAAAGTCGTAGAGTCCTCCGCGGGGAGCGCCCGTGGTCCAAGGTTACAGAAGACAAGTCATGGCTGGTGTTCAGTTTTCAGTCTGACCCTCTTTAGTTTCACTACAGAAAGCATCCTGTCCATCATCTGATGACGTGTGATGGTCCTAACTGTCCTGCATGTCTTCATCACAGCTGCTGCTCCAACAAAACCATGCATTAAATAATTGTGTTTTCTCCAGATGAACTGTAAAGGCCTGTGTGGGATGTCCCAGAACGCTGAAAGCTACAGAGAATGTGCTTATAGCTAAGGTTTTAGCTGCTATTTGCCTAAGACGGTGGTTTGGTGCTGTCTGTCCGTCTGCTTCTGGACCCAGCTTTAAACTATAAACCTTTGAACATAGAAAAGACAAACTGCACAACCAATCACCTCATGGGTCAAGAATTATTCCTATTTATTTCAGGGTCAAAGGTTAAGGTCACAGACGACCCCTTTTGTCCATGCTACAGCTTGGCATCCGGGTAACCCTTTGTCCCTAGACTGTCTCTATATGTCCGTACATAAGACAGTCCACAGTACGTTGTCCATCGTGTAACTTCATAAATGTTAAGGACAGAAAAGGGTCCTCAGACTTCAGCGCCACACTGGATCTTGTTTAAAGTCAGACCACTTCCACCAAAGAAACCCTAAGTGGTTCTGGTTCTGGTGACGTCTACTCCTCTGACCATGATTTGGATCAGCTGATAGTCATCAACAGGTGAGCTCTTCACCTGTTAGCTCCAGTTTTATGTTCTTAAATGTTTTTAATCGACCTGTGTGTCCTTTTCCAACATGGACAACATCACCATCAGTCAAAGTGACCTTTGACCCCGCCACTGCCGTGATTAAAGTTAGCCTACAGATCCATGATTGGTGTGTGAGGGAATTCTTGATTTATATTTTAATTGTTCTGACATTTTATTGACAGGCGTAATATGGACTGTTGGCTGCATGTTTGTTTACCATGGTATAGATTATGTTTACTGAATAAATAATATATTTTATGTGACTCAGTCAAACATTTTAAACATCAAAAGTAGGGATGCACCGATCCACATTTCTCACTTCCGATCCGATGCCGATACTTAAAAACTGGGTATCGACCGATACCGATACTTTTCCGATCCAATACTGTTCGGGTATGTGAATCTGTATAATGATTTTTTTGTACTGAGACTATTCATTTTAACATTAAGTGAGATAAACCCAATGAAGACACTCTTGAACCTTACAACAGGAAACTCACAAACTTTAACAGCACACAAGAGGCAGCTCTATACCACACACATGTCCTTACTCATGGTGCAGCTAGAAAAACTAAAAAAACTAAGCATGATGGGAAAGACAACAAAATCCACTCCCTTAGTGGTTAAGGGGAGTGGATTTTGTTGTCTTTCCCATAATGCTTAGCTGTTTTTTAGTTTTCCAGCTGCACCTAAAGCTGGAAAACTAAAAAACCGCTAAGCATTATGGGAAAGACAACAAAATCCACTCTCTTAGTGGTTAAGGGGAGTGGGCTGTGTTGTCTTTCCCATCATGCTTAGCGGTTTTTTAGTTTTTCCAGCTGCACCATGCGTAAGAAGGACATGTGTGTGGTATAGAGCTGCCTCTTGTGTGCTGTTAAAGTTTGTGAGTTTCCTGTTGTAAGGCTCAAGTGTGTCTTCATTGGGTTTATCTCACATAATGTTAAGACGGTAGTCACATAATGTGATGGAACACAAGTGCTCTTTGAAGCTGGATCGGAAATATCGGCAGGTTGGATCCGATATCCGATACTCAAATTATGCTGGTATCGGATACCGATACCGATACTGGATTGGATCGGCCCCATCCCTAATCAAAAGACCAAAAGAACATAAGTAGTTTAAATGAGCATTTAACAGCAATATTGGAAACTGTAATAATTCTAAAAACAAGTAAACCCAACATAACCGGACATGAGGAGATTGGTCATCTACTTCAAGGTTCAGGTTCTTTATTGTTATTGCAGCACATGTGGTACATGAGGTGGAATAAACTTGTGTGCTCAAGGTTCCAGTTACACCCAAAAATAGCAAAAATATAGAGTATAAAAGAAACAGCATATAAGGATAAAATATATGCTAAACACTAATAATGTAAAAACAAAAAAACAACAACAAAAAAAACTGTATTAAACAGCCGCCCGAACAAACTTTAAGCTGTTGTGCGAGGAATGATGATGCCGTCATGTTTAGTATATTGAATTTATGTTAACAGATTTCCCTTGAAGTTACGCACTGTAAATTAATAGTTAAACAATCATTAAGTGGCTTTTTAATTTAACAATAAATTGAGATGTGACTATTGGCAGTAATGGATTTTATCTTAATGGTTTAGGGCGAGCAGACATGTTGAACAACGGTCCAGATATAACCAGCTGTTAAACATAATTCTGCAAACTGTATAAATACCAGGCAGAAACACCATGTTTGATGGAGCTGGTTTACTTTGAGGGACATGTATTTGAAATATCCCTGTTCAGTATTTTCTCTTCTCGCCTCCTACATCAGGGGTCTGCAAAGTTTATGATAAAAAGAGACATTTTTATACCTTTGTTCACTAAATTAAACTGCTTATCACGTTAGATTTATTGGAGGAGGCTTTTGTGGCCAGTAAGGGTGACATTGTAAAGTTAATAATGTATTTTTTAAAAATGTATTGACATTTTTTACAATTTAAGACAAAAGACCAGATTATTGTAAAGAAGGGAAAAAATGTACTTTGTTTTTCAAATTAAAACACTATGAACTATGCAGACTTGTTTTTTTTGTGTGTGGAGAAATTAATTTATAGAAATAAAACATAATGTAAAGTGAGTATGTTTCACTCCTTGTTTTAGTTCCAATATTTACACATGTGCAAAAAAAAAAGACAGTAAAACTGCTAAAACGATTTTTGTTGTTGTTTGTATAACAACCAATAAAATTCAGTTTGATGTTAGTTTTGATGCAGCTCACATGTGGCTCCTGAGCCACAGGTTGCAGAGCCCTGGTCAAGATCTTCATCTCGTGGATGACGACCCCGTAATGATCTCAAGAATCACCAGGATGTTGATGGTCTTTGCAGGGTCTTGGTGAGGTTGGAAGTGCAGTGGTCTCCTCATCAGGTGAGGAGTTAGGAGGGTTCTGAGCAGGTACAGATCTTCAGCAGAGCGAGGTTGAGTTGGCAGTGTATTCCTGATCCACCAGTGTGACTTAAGTGGGAACTTTGAAAGCACAATTCGTTGTGCTGGCAGTAGCTATGGCTGGTATCATGATATTCTGATATCAAGATAGTTCCCCCTTGTTGAGAGACTGTTTTGAGAGGACAAACTGGTCTGTTTTCAGGGAAGCGGCCACTGATGGAAGTTCAGTGGACATGGAACTGTACGCTTCCTCAGTCCTGGGTTACATCAGTACATGCTCTGAGAATGTATCCATAAAAAAATATGTGAAATCCTACCCGAACCGGAAACCCTGGTTAAATAGAGAAGTTCACGCCTTGCTAGCAGCCAGAGACACTGCATTCAAGTCAGGAGATAAAGTGGAGCTGAGAAAGAGCAGGAATGAACTGAAGGATGGCATTAAGAAGGCCAAGGCCACGTATGCACAGAGGATCGAGGGACAGTTCACCTCACAAGACCCACGGAGCATGTGGAAGGGTATTAAATGCATAACAGATTACAAAGGCAAAAACAAACAATGCCCCAGGGACCCATCTCTGCCTGATGCCCTCAATAAGTTTTATGCACGTTTTGATGATCCAAACAGACCAGCTAGCACCAGACTCACCTCATCACCAGATGAAGAGCATCTCAGGGTGTCCGCAGCAGAAGTGAGAGGCAGTCTCAGAAAGATTAATCCTCATAAAGCAACCGGACCAGACAACATCCCAGGGAAAGTTCTGAAGGAATGTGCGGACCAGCTCTGTGAGGTGCTGGCTGACATCTTCACCACCTCACTTGCACTGGAGTTAGTTCCCACCTGCCTGAAGACCGCGACCATCATCCCAGTCCCAAAGAGCTCCACAGTGACTGGTCTGAATGACTATAGACCGGTGGCCCTCACCCCGATAGTCGCTAAATGTTTTGAGAAACTGGTCATGTCCCACATCAAGGCAACCGTCAACATCAATGAGGACCCTCATCAATACGCATACCGTGAGAACCGATCAACAGAGGACGCCATTTCTTCCGTGGTCCACACTGCTCTCACCCACCTGGATCAGAAAGACTCATACGTGCGTCTGCTCTTTGTGGACTTCACATCTGCCTTCAACACCATGATCCCCCAAACTCTGATAGACAAACTATCTACACTTGGACTAAGCCCCTCTATTTGTAACTGGGTACTAGACTTCTTAACAGACAGACCACAGTCCGTGAAGATCCACAACTTCTCCTCCTCCACCATAACCCTCAGCACTGGCTCTCCTCAGGGATGTGTGCTGAGCCCCCTTCTGTTCACTCTGCTCACATATGATTGTACAGCCACACTTCCAGGCTGTCATATTGTTAAGTTTGCAGATGATACAGCGGTGGTGGGATGCATTACAAACAATGATGAGTCCAGCTACAGACAGGAGGTGGAACACCTGGAGAGCTGGTGCAAAGAGAACAATCTTCACATGAATGTGAAGAAGACAAAGGAGATGATTGTGGACTTCAGAAGGAACAAACACACCCATGCCCCACTGAAAATAGGTGGGTCTGCAGTGGAAGTGGTCTCCAGCTACAAATACTTGGGTGTACACATGAATGATAACCTCAGCTGGAGCAACAACACCACCAGCCTGATCAAGAAAGGTCATCAGAGACTCTACTTCCTCAGACGGCTGAGACGAGCTGGTCTGAGCAGCCCAGTTCTCACCTCCTTCTACAGGTGTGCAGTGGAGAGCATCCTGTGCTCCAGCATCAACGTGTGGCATGGAGGCTGCACAGTTGAAGAGAGGAAAGCTCTGCAGAGAGTGGTGAAGGCTGCACAGAAGTCTGTTGGAGTCAGTCTCCCCACCATCACAGACATTTACACCTCCAGATGCAGGAAAAGAGCCACCTGCATCATGAAAGACCTCACTCATCCAGCACACTCACTCTTTGCCCCACTCCCCTCAGGACGGAGGTTGAGGAGCATCAAGTGTAGAACCACTAGACTGAGGAACAGCTTCTACCCTGAGGCTGTTAGACTCATGAATAAATAAAAATAAAATAAAAAATAAACACTGCAAAATATCACATCATGCTGATGCTGATCTGTTTTCTTGTTGCTGTGTTCATCTGTGACCATCTGCTCATACAGACTCATGTTCGTGCTGCTGTTTATTCCCACTATATTAGGCTTAGTGTATTACTAGTTGATGCTTTTCTTAGTTAGTTCTAGATGTTATTACTGTTTTTCTCTTTCATTTGTTGTTGGATGTAACTGGGACCTCGTGTACATAATCTCGTTTTCATCTCATGTACCACATGCGGTGCAAATGACAATAAAGACTCTCTGACTCTGACTCTGATTATCATGGCTGGTATTATGATACCCATGACTTCATCCTGACAGGGTTCAAGAGACTTGTTCAAAGGTGGGTGTACAGCGTGAGGTGAGGGTGCAAACCCCCTCAGTTTGCCCAGTTGATGCAACCTTCACACAGAAAGACCCCAAGTAATCTCTCTCTCAGAGATGCAGAAAAAAATAAGAAGGTATTTAGAGTAGTAAAGGCAGAGCAGCAACTCGACCTCCTTCAAACTGAAGGATTGTCATAATTGTGGAGATCCAGCATTGTTCTGACAAGTCCTGTAGGTTGTGGAGAGCGTAGCGGGGCTGTCATCCTGCATTAAGGGAGCCTAAAGGATAAACCAGCTTAAACTAAATTGCAAGTTGCATCTGGACTAATTTGACTTTATAATGCATTGAATGGGAACACAATTTCCCTGTGAACACTTTTAACCAATCACCCGTTACTCATGAACCTTTGTTGTTTGAGGATTAGATGCATATTTTATTTTTTATTAATTAACCTTTATTTAACCAGGCGAATCACATCAAGATCACAGATCTGTTTTCCAAGATCTGCCTGGAACTGAAGGCAAACTAACATGCAGTTTTTTGGATCTGTGGGAGGAAACCGGAGTACCCGGAGAAAACACAAACAAACACGAGGAGAACGTGCAAACTCCACACAAAAAGACCCCGATTCCATCCTGGATTGAACCCAGGACGTTTTTGCTGTGAGGCAACAGTACTAATCACTAAGTAACCATGCTGCCAAAGAGGTTTTCTTTTAAATGGGTGCAACATATAATCTGAACATGAGTTAGGTCCATATTCCTAATCCGTTTAAATCAAACTAAAATGGTGAGTTATAAGAAGTAATTTATCCATGTTTTAAATTGAATACAGAGATGTGTGCCTATAAGCCCTCTTTGTCTGACACTGAATTAATATCATTACTGAAGTCACAGTAATTTAAAAGCAGGACAAACAAGAGGTTTAACGGGTGATTAATTCATTGGATTTCTGTCTCAGACATGGACAGAAGTGGACACAAGCTGAGGTCATGCTGTTAAATGTCACAGAAAGCCAGTATTATCCCTGAATAGCAATTATGTATTTTATTTATGCTCAAATAAATGCAATCAGTGGAAATGAAGGAGGTTTAGGATGCATCTTCTGTGCTGTACAGTATTTTCATAATATTTGGGCAGGCTTTGCTGATAAACCATTTCACTCTTCTAATGAGCTGCTAATGAGTGTGAAACTGAGTGTGGAGTGCCAGATGCAGCGGCCCTTTAACCTAATAACTCCTGATTTTGACGCGCACGATGAATTACCGCATCTCATAAACTGATGAGGTGGATGAGTACGGAGCCTCGAGGACTTGGACTTCCTCCTCTTTCAATCAACACACCTGATCTGAGAATTAATACACAAAGACACCAGAGATGGTTTTCATGACATTTATTAGACAGAAATGAAAAACTATGAAATGTAATTATTTAGGCCCACCTGCCTTTAAACGGGTCTATTCACAACATTAATGTCAAGCCTCAGAGCCAGTCTCCACATTAGACACAAACACACTTTTTGCTTCATCCATCCATCCATCCATCCATCAATCCATCCATCCATCCATCCATCCATCCATCCATCCATCCATTATCTTTACCCACTTCTTTACATTAGGGTTGCAGGGTCACTTGTGCCCATGTCCAGCCATCACTGTGCGAGAGGTGGGGTACACCCTAGACTGGTCTCCAGTCCATCGCAGGGACACTAGAGACAAATGAGACGAACAACCATTCACTCTGTCACTCACACCTAGAGACAATTCAGTTACGGATCAGACTAAAATGCATGTTTTTGGTTTAATGCAGTATATACATTTACACATATACACACATTTCCCATTACCTGTATACATTATATGTATATATATGTGTATATATATCTTCTTCTTCTTCTTTCGGCTTTTCCCTTTTCAGGGGTCGCCACAGCGAGTCATCCTCCTCCACCTCACTCTGTCCTCTGCATCCTCTGTCCTCACTCCAACTACCTCCATGTCCTCTCTAACTGCATCCATATATCTCCTCTTTGGTCTCCCTCTTTGTCTTTTTCCTGGCAGCTGCATTTCTAACATCCTTCTACCAATATACCCACTGTCCCTCCTCTGGACATGTCCAAACCATCTCAGTCTGGCCTCCCTAACTTTATCTCCCAGTTGTTTAACATGTGCTGTACCTCTGATGATCTCATTCCTGATCTTATCCATCCTTGTCACTCCTAAGGAGAACCTCAGCATCTTCATTTCTGCCACTTCCAGTTCTTTCTCCTGTCTTTTTGTCAATGCCACTGTCTCCAGACCATACAACATAGCTGGTCTCACCACTGTCTTGTAAACTTTTCCTTTGACCTTTGCTGACACCTTTTTGTCACAAATCACTCCTGAAACTTTTCTCCATCCACTCCATCCTGCCTGGACTCTCTTTTTCACCTCTTTACCACATTCCCCATTTTCCTGTACAGTGGACCCCAAGTACTTGAAGTCCTGCACCTTTGTGACCTCTGCTCCTTGTAGCCTCACTGTTCCACTGGCCTCCCTCTCATTCACACACATGTACTCTGTCTTACTACGACTGACTTTCATTCCTCTTCTTTCAAGAGCATACCTCCACCTCTCCAAGTTCTCTTCCACTTGTTCCCTGTTCTCACCACAGATCACAATGTCATCTGCAAACATCATAGTCCATGGGGATTCCTGCCTGACCTCATCTGTTAGTCGGTCCATCACCAGAGCAAACAAGAAGGGGCTCAGAGCCGATCCTTGATGCAATCCCACCTCCACCTTGAAGGTATCTGTCACACCCACAGCACATCTCACCACTGTCCTGCTGTCCTCATACATGTCCTGTACCAGTCTAACATACTTTTCTGCCACTCCAGATTTCCTCATGCAATACCACACCTCTTCTCTTGGTACCCTGTCATATGCTTTTTCTAAATCCACAAACACACAATGGAGTTCTTTCTGACCCTCTCTGTACTTCTCTATCAACATCCTCAAAGCAAAGATGGCATCTGTGGTGCTCTTTCTTGGCATGAAACCATACTGCTGCTCACAGATAGTTACATCTTGTCTAAGTCTTGCTTCCACAACTCTCTCCCAGATCTTCATTGTGTGGCTCATCAACTTAATTCCCCTGTAGTTGCTACAACTCTGTACATCACCCTTGTTCTTAAAAATGGGAACCAGCACACTTCTTCTCCATTCCTCAGGCATTTTCTCACCCTCAAATATTCCATTAAATATTTGAGTCAAAAACCTCACTGCCATCTCTCCGAGACATTTCCAAACCTCCACTGGTATGTCATCAGGTCCTACTGCCTTCCCCTTCTTCATTCTTTTCAGAGCTTTCCGGACTTCACCCTCACTAATCTTTCCCACTTCCTGGTCCACAGTTTCTATTACCTCCACTCTTCTTTCTCTTTCATTCTCTTCATTCATTAGCTCCTCAAAGTAATCCTTCCATCTTCCCATCACACACTCCTCACTTGTTAGAACATTCCCATTCCCATCTTTAATAAGCCTAACCTGCTGCACATCCTTTCCAGCCTGATCCCTCTGTCTTGCCAATCGGTACAAGTCCTTCTCGCCCTCTTTAGTGTCCAGTCTCCCATATAACTCATTGTACGCCCTCTGCTTTGCCTTAGCTACTTCCCTCTTTGCTCTATGTCCCATCTCCTTATATTCCTGTCTCCTCTCTTCAGTCCTCTCACTGTCATATTTCTTCTTGGCTAATCTCTTTCTTTGAATGGCGTCCTGCACTTCACTATTCCACCACCAGGTTTCCTTATCATCCATTCTCTGTCCAGATGACACACCAAGTACCTTCCTACCTGTCTCTCTAATTACTGTTGCTGTAGTAGCCCAGTCACTTGGAAGCTCTTTCTTACCACCCAGAGCCTTTAACAGCTCGTCTCTGAATTTCTCACAACATTCTTCCTTCTTTAGCTTCCACCATTTGGTCTTCTTCTCTGATTTTACTCTTTTTCTCTTCTTCGCAACAACAGTCATTCTACACACAACCATCCGATGCTGTCTGGCCACACTCTCCCCTGCCACAACCTTACAGTCTCCAATCTCCTTCAGGTTTCCTCTTCTACACAGAATGTAGTCGATCTGCGTACTCCTTCCTCCACTCTTATAGGTCACTCTATGTTCCTCCCTCTTTTGGAAATAGGTATTGACTATAGCCATTTCCATTCTCTTGGCAAAATCCACCACCATCTGTCCTTCCTGGTTTCTTTCCTTGACACCAAACCTACCCATCACTTCCTCATCCCCTCTGTTT
>JBBPBX010053059.1:0-19366 GCA_038048925.1 Garcialebias charrua
CTCAGGTCAGTTAGGTGCAGTGGCCATCTTGACTTGGTTTGACTTGACTCCAGATGAATATTCATTATTTTCTGAGAGTTCATTAAAATCTTTCCAGTGGTTCTTAAAATATTGATATTCAAACAAAGATACAAGTAAAAACATTAAAATACATGAAATTGTTACACGTTACAGCCTCTTGTTCTTGTACAAACCAATTGTAGCACAAATTAAAATACTTAAATTTTGCATAATGTAAAAAAAAAGAAAAAAGATTTATCACACTTTTCCAACTAAACCTTGGAATTTTTACTAAAATCGTACCACACCAAAAAGATCAGATTTGAACTTGCACGCCCTGATCACGCTGGCGTCAGATTACTCCTGCTCATCTTCCACAGATCACACCCTCGGGCTTCGACTTGGAAGCTGCTGCCTATCAGGTAACGCCATCACCAGAGATCACATGCATCTCAGTTGTCAAGACAATTACAGTACATGCCCAGTGAGTAAATCTCACTACAAGTACGCAATCAGGCTTGTTGTGAAAGTGAACATATACAGTACTGTATACAGCTCTAATGGATCCAGTGGATAATCATGACCGTAGGAAACAAAATGTGCTTTACGCCTAAAAGGAGTTGTAACAATCAGTTTGGGGTTAAAACCAATTGAAATGAAAATTTGATGTGAAACTAGGTTTGATACTTCTGCAAATACAACCCTCTCTGCTGAATAGTGACCAATATAAAAAAAAACGCTGAAGTTCATACAGTCAACTTAAATGATTTTCCTCCAACCATTGAAATACTTTAAAAAATTAAGGGTGCATGTCAACACTGTAATAATGACTCATCTTCCTGCAGAATAAGTACATAAATACTACAGTCTTAAAGATAGCACACCTTCTGCTTTAGATGTAGACCAAGGCTATTCAACAAACTGCTCCAAGGGTCTAGGCCTGTCACGATAACAAATTTTGTTGGGCGATTGTCTCAGAAATTATTGAGATAAACAATAATATTGGTTGAAATTTAACAATAATTGTCAAATTTTACAAGAAATGTTGATTTGTTTGAAGTGTAGAGAGAGGTCTGATTTGTATCGTACATATTTATGTTCAGAATTGTTGCGTAAACATAAGCTATGGTTAATGGTAATTCTACTAGTCAATCACGACTCTGTACCAGCTTCACATATTTAGGTTTTTATTTTTTTTTATCCATTTAAGATTAACTGTTAATTAGTTACCAAATTAATGATTCCCCCCCCCTCCCCCTTAAAACACAAAAAAAACCAGAAGGACCCTTTGTTCATATTTTTTGCTTTAAAAGCCAAACAAACCAAAATCCAGTTTAATCAAAAGACAATTATGAAACACGGCTCACACCCAAAAATTACATAGCAGATTTCTCAAACGGCAAAAAAAAAATTTGGATTGTCAGTTTCTATCCTACACTCAGCAGTTCTACATACAGTATTCTAGTTCTGTCCCACTCCAATTAGGTCTCAAATAGCGGAGTCACGTCTGGCTTGCCCGCCTGCTAGCTTAGCGCTACGTTGCTGCGTTTTTATCAACGACAGGGGATGGTGGTGGGACGGAGTCATGTGTGCTGCCAGTTTTTATCGACCGGGGATGGTGTCACATCTGTGTTTAGCACTACATTGGTGTTGGTAATTGTTGATTGGGGGCTGAGGTACGTTACTAGCATTTTTGCTAGCGTGTTTGAATTGCACCTCGCACTACATCAATACAGAGAGCAGTCAATTGGGGGGGGTAGACAGATTGGTAGATAGCGCGCTCGGTTCTGTTAATGGGGCGGGGCGTCCCGCTTCTATAATGATAGGGGAAACATTGCAAGACCAATCAGTGTTTCCCCGAGACAACTTGCATGTGTTTATACAGAGTTTTAGAGCGGGGGAGGGGGGGTTCAGCGTGAGGGTTCAGCACGGGAAGAGGCTGCCTTTAGCTTTTTAGCTAACGCACCTGTATTGCGAGCCGCTAGCTTAGCGTTACTTCAGTGCCGACAGGTTGGTGGAAGAGTTTGCACGTTTCCGTAGATGGGGCGCTCAGTTCTGTGGGCGGGGTGCCCCGCTTGTATAATGGTAGGGGAAACACTGCCATTGATAGAAGTGCTCAGTGATACATATATCAGGAAGTTAGTTTTTCAGTCAGCTAACAGGACTTAATAATCTGACCACGATACTGTAGTACTCTTCAATTATCCTCTAGACTGATATTCCTTTTGGTTTAATCCAAGTTGGCTTGTAAATCCCCACAAGCTTGACTACCTGCATTTACGGTACTGCCAACCAAGAAAGTCCAACAGTACGCCTTTCAAAGAGACAGTGCTCTTCATCAACACCTGCCCTGGAAACTCTAAACAGCTCTTCTCCACAATAACTCATCTGCTTAATCCCATTAAACAAACTCATGAGGACTCTGTTCAAAAATGCAACCTGTTCCTCTCATCATTTAAAAACAAAGTTGACACTATCAGATCTCAGCTCCACAACCTCCCTGATCTTAGTGTACCATCTACCCGTCTGCTTTCTGGGACCCTGAGCAGCTTTGATGAAGTCGCTCAGAGTGAGGTAGAGACCATCCTCAAGAAAATGAAGCCTTCATCCTGCGCCCTGGATCCCTTCCCCTCGTCTCTCATAAAATCCAATCACTCTGCAATAAGCCCATTAATCACACAAATAATAAACAAGTCTCTACAATCTGGTCATGTTCCATTGCCTCTAAAAACTGCCATCATTAGGCCTCTTCTGAAAAAATCTAATTTGGATCCCGACATTTTTTCTAATTACCGCCCAATTTCCCACCTCCCATTTCTGTCCAAAGTGCTGGAGAAAGCAGTTGCTGCTCAGCTGCAGGACCACCTACAACAACACTCCCTGTATGAGAAATTCCAGTCTGGATTCAGAGCAGCTCACAGTACTGAGACTGCACTGCTGAGAGTAACAAATGATGTCCTCATGGCTGCTGACACTGGTTCTCCCTCCATCCTTGTCCTCCTTGACCTCACTGCAGCCTTCGACACTGTGGACCATAATATCCTCCTCCACCGTCTTCATGTGGAGGTCGGTCTCTGTGACATTGTCCTGGACTGGTTCAGATCTTTCCTCTCCGATAGGCTGGAATGTGTTAGCCTTGGCAATGCCACTTCCCAGACAGTCGGTGTCTCCTGTGGTGTCCCTCAGGGGTCAGTTCTGGGGCCCCTGCTGTTTTCCCTCTACATGCTGCCTTTAGGTCAAATTATCAATCAGTTCAACATTTCTTTTCACTGCTATGCCGACGACACGCAGCTTTACATCAGGACTGGAACATCATCATCATCCCTATCTCCGTCTTCACTCACTGTTCTCTCTGCCTGCCTGGAGGAAATAAAGGCATGGATGAATCAGAATTTTCTTCAATTAAACTGCTCGAAGACTGAGGCCATATTGATTGGCACCCCTCACCAGATACAAACATCAACTTTAACAACAATCTCCTTCTCTGGTCAAGACATCCCCCTCTCCACCTCTGTTACAAATCTTGGAATAAAAATGGACTCTCATCTTACATTTGAAAATCACATTAAGCATCTGTTTAAAACCTGCTTCTTCCATCTTCGAAACATCTCCAGACTTCGCCCATCTCTGACTTTTCCTGATGCTGAGAAACTCGTCCATGCCTTTGTCTCCTCCAGGCTCGACTACTGCAACTCCCTGTTTATTGGTATCCCTGGCAAAAACCTTCAGAAACTTCAATACATTCAAAACAGTGCAGCAAGGATTCTGTTGAGAGTTCGTAAATTTGAACATATTACACCCATTCTCCATAACCTCCATTGGCTTCCTGTCACCTACAGAATTCAGTACAAAACTGCTCTCATTACCCATCAATGCTTGCACGGCACTTCACCTGACTATCTAAAGGACATTCTTGCACCATATTCATCCACCCGGTCTCTACGATCACAGAACAGTAATTTCCTTCATATTCCTCGGACCAAATTGAGGACCATGGGAGACCGAGCATTCTGTGTGGCTGCCCCCCGCCTGTGGAACTCCCTCCCTGACGACCTGAGAGCTCCACAGTCACTGGTTGACTTTAAAAGCAGCATAAAGACCTTTCTTTTTAAGCAAGCCTATTCTGCCTCCACATGATTTTATCTTTGATCTTAGCTGATATCATTATTGATTTTACTTGATTTTATCACTTGTTTTATTTTATTTATTTTTTAAGCAAGCCTAATCTGCATCCACATGATTTTATCTTTGATCTTAGTCGATATTATTATTGATTTTATTTGATTTTATCACTTGTTTTATTTTGATCTTTGCTTTATTACACTTTGTAGCACTTTGAGATTTTTATTAATGAAAAGTGCATTATAAATGGAATTCATTATTATTATTATTATTAGTGCTCACCTGAACAAATTAAGAAAACTACTGGAGTAAAATCCTAACTGGACTGTTTGTTGTACTTCAAGATAATCTTGTAATGTTGGAGTTAATAGTTTGTTGTGAGTACCTTTAAGATTTGTATTTGTTTCAAATACTGTATGAGTATATATTAACAAGCAGAGAAAATCTTATTCAGAGGACAGGGGAAAGGAATATTGTAAAGGAAATATAAGCAACCCTTGGCCCTTCAAATCCCCGCAGGATGCGCTGCTGTTTATTAGGACGTACTCTAAAAATAATCAGTGTGCCTGCCTGAACAAACACAATTTGCATAGTTTGTTCTCATTTAATCTCTTACTTCTTCAGTACAAACAAGCAACTGCGGGTGAGCCAAATTAAAACTGTACAACTTGATTTGATAGGTTTCTGATCGATCTGGTCGCTTGTTTTTGTTACAAGACCTAGCAGTGAAGATCAGAGGTAGGTGTCCATGAAAAACAAAAAGGTGTTGCAGTGGAGTAAAAATGTTTGTTTTCTGCAGGCATCCTTGTCACTGAATTGTCATGCAAAAACAGCGTCTTTTATATCGGTGAGTTATTTTGAGGGAATGGCAGATGTCCGATATTTAACTTTTAACGCTAATATAGGCCAATACGATACCATGCCGATAATATTGTGCATCCCTACTTCAAAATATAATGCCATTTACACTACTGTCAATATGGCTTTACAACGGTATTCTACCAAAAATATTACAAAATGTTAACCGGAAGTGCCCCAGTCTGTGCCAGAAGTGCTACAGCTAGCTGCCACAACCGCATCACTTTCTATCTAAATGACCATACAATATGAAACGATTTACATTTGCATGAACTGCTAAGCATTAGGCCATCATTCCAGTCAGAACTCATCAATATTTCTCCAAACTGAAGATGTTCAATGTACCGTACAAAAAAAATCATTGTTCCTAACATCTTCACAGAAATCTACTCTAATAGTTTTGAGCCATCTATAAACCTTCCCATTGCTGAGCGATTAAAAGCTATGGTGCACTTTCCACGTCTATGAAAGTTTATTTTCATTTCATAATGGCCGCTCTTAAAGGCTGAACTTTCTAAAATAGGCTTGGTAATGGTCTTGCCTGTCATGAAGATATTTGTCTTCTCAATCCTGCCCAAAGTGTTGCTATGAGCTGTACAGGAGGAAATCTGGGTTAAAAGAGGAGAAACAAAAAAAAACTTGTGACAACACCCCCAGACAGCAAGACAAACACCGACACCGCCGCAAGCTTCGTAAAATTAATCCACAGAGCGGTGTCTCCTGTTCAAGGATGTGAAAAATACACCAAATACTCAAACACAAAAAGGAATCAGCTGATAAAACCTGAAGTGGACTTTGAATTGAATTCTGGGATTTCCATACCAACTTTACTTAAAGAGAAGTTCTTTGGTCACATCAACGTCTTAAAAACAAACAGCCTCGCTGACTCCTGAACCATCTCCAACGAGTAGACTTCGAAGCCTAACCTGCTGTTATGACGAAAATAACATTGTGACACACCGGCTAACAGGGAAGATGCTAAATAGTGTCTTCAAGCCAAAGGGGTATAACTCACGAGACCACTGGAGAGGACACTAATCACACGGCAGCTTTAATTCTTGATTCTGCCTTGTATTTAAAAAAATTAAAAAAAATTAAAAAAAAAGGTATTTTCACCTTGGAAAACGTTCCAGTTTGGATTTAAAGGGCCATTTCGTTACAAATGTGGACAGAGGACAGTGAAGTTTGGGACAAACTACAGGTAGTCCCCGACTTACGAGCGCTCTAACTTACGAGGTTCCGGACTTACGAGCTGGCGAATTTTTGGAAAAAACGCAAAAAATACTGAGTTTTTCTGTGTTTTTTCACCACAGTTCGTTAGCTAAACATGTGGACACACGTTTCCGATCATTTTTATGCACTCATAAGCAGTTTTTCGATGAAAAACGAGTGTTCGTAGTCGCGCTAGCAAAACCGTTCCAACTTACGAGCGAAATTCCGGACTTACGAGACACGTGGCGGCCGTTCCAAATTACGAGATTTCCGTGTTACGAGCACCTCGTTGTAACGGAACTCGCTCGTAAGTCGGGAACTACCTGTAAAAGACAAACAGCTGAACGTCACTTATTTACTAAGGGGTGCAGAAAAAGATCAATTCATTCAATAATCTAGATTCCTAGTCCTGGCGATTCTAAATAGATTCCAAAGGCCTCAAAATGGCTTTTAAAATGAGTTAGTTTTCTTTTCTCCGCTCCTACTCCCGAGCGTAACGCATATCGCATTATGTGTCCAATGATTCAAGAATTTTTACTGTCATACACATCACATGTGGTACACAATGTGGAATGAAACTATGTACACAGGGTCCTAGTTACATCCAACAAAAATACAAATTGTAAAGAAAAACATTAGTAAGACCCAAGTCATGAACTAAAAATATACTATATTCACTAAACTAAAACACAAGACTAAGTACACTAACCTAGGTCTGCAACAACTAATCGATAATTAATCTCTGTTAGCTTAGCTCGTAGCTTAGCTTCTTGCTTAGCTGCTTTTAACAATCCAAAAACACGATTTTGGAAGGTTAAAATAGATTTTAAAGAGAAGAGAGAAGGGGGGGGTGGGGTCAGTGAAGAGCACCGGAGTTGAGCCGTATTTCCAGTAGAAAGAGAGACACGAAGAAACGATAAAGCAGATACCGTATTTTTTGGAGTATAGGTCGCACCGGAGTATCAGAGTCAGAGTCAGAGTCAGAGAGAATTTATTGTCATTTGCACCGCATGTAGTACATGTGTTGAAAACGAGATTATGTACACAGGGTCCCAGTTACATCCAACAACAAATGCAAGAGAAAAACAATAATAACATCTAGGATTAACTAAGAGAGACATCACATCAGCTAGTAATACACTAAGCCCTAATGTAGTAGAAAAACATCATTATAAACAGCAGCACGAACATGAGCAGATGGTCACAGATGAACGCAGCAACAAGAAACAGATCAGTATCAGTATGATGTGACATTTTGCAGTGTTTATTCTTATTATTTATTTATTCATGAGTCTGACAGCCTCAGGGTAGAAGCTGTTTCTCAGTCTAGTGGTTCTACATTTGATGCTCCTCAACCTCCGTCCCGAGGGGAGTGGTGCAAAGAGTGAGTGTGCTGGGTGAGTGAGGTCTTTCATGATGCAGGTGGCTCTTTTTCTGCATCTGGAGGTGTAAATGTCTGTGATGGTGGGGAGACTGACTCCCACAGACTTCTGTGCAGCCTTCACCACTCTCTGCAGAGCTTTTCTCTCTGCAACTGTGCAGCCTCCATGCCACACGTTGATGCTGGAGCACAGGACGCTCTCCACTGCACACCTGTAGAACGAGGTGAGGACTGGGCTTCTCAGACCGGCTCGTCTCAGCCGTCTGAGGAAGTAGAGTCTCTGATGACCTTTCTTGATCAGGCTGGTGGTGTTATTGCTCCAGCTGAGGTTATCATTCAAGTGTACACCCAGGTATTTGTAGCTGGAGACCACCTCCACCGCAGATCCACCTATATACAGTGGGGTGTGGGTGTGTTTGTTCCTTCTGAAGTCCACAATCATCTCCTTCGTCTTCTTCACATTCATGTGAAGGTTGTTCTCTTTGCACCAGCTCTCCAGATGTTCCACCTCCTGTCTGTAGCTGGATTCATCATTATCTGTGATGCATCCCACCACAGCTGTATCATCTGCAAACTTAACAATATGACAGCCTGGATGTGTGGCTGTACAATCATATGTGAGCAGAGTGAACAGAAGAGGGCTCAGCACACATCCCTGAGGAGAGCCAGTGCTGAGGGTGATGGTGGAGGAGGAGAAGTTGTGGATCTTCACGGACTGTGGTCTGTCTGTTAAGAAGTCTAAGACCCAGTTACAAATAGAGGGGCTTAGTCCAAGTGAGTATAGGTCGCATTGTCCAATTATTACCAATAGATTGGAAAAATCCCTAGATAGGTCGCACCGGAGTATAGGTCGCACCCACGTTTAGCTCTGCTGCAAATGTCTGCCACAGGAGTGCACAGCAAGGCTTTTAAGAAGATTAACACTTAAAAACAATTATTTGTTTGATAAAAATGATAGCAAATATGTGTCTGAGCTGAACTTTTCCTTAATAAATGAATGTAATTGTGAAATGAGCTGGATTTAAAAATTTGTTTCGCTGAAAGTGATAAAAAGCCATATATAGGTCGCACCTGAGTATAGGTCGCAGGCCATGAAAAAATTATAAAAAGGTGCCACCTATACTCTGAAAAATACAATAAATGAAAATGAGGTTGATAATTTTCATTTATAATGTGATTCATTGATTTATTGTTTATAGTGACAGGCCTATTAATTGATTGATTGATCCGTGTACCATGTGGTTACCTAACTAATCTGTGGGCTTCCAGGATTCAGCCCAATTTGAAGGGGATCAAATATTTATTTCACTCTATAACAAGCAAATCCAAGTTTTAACGTTTCTGTAATGTGTTTTTTTTTCTTCTTCTAAATGAAACTCCCATAAAGATAATAGATTCTTCACTTCTTTGTGAATAAACTTAAACAGTCAGCAAGAGAAAATGACTATTCCCTCCACTTCGGTTACACTTTCTTGTTGGCTTGTCTCCATATTTCTGATACGACGTCAGTGTTTTGAGGAGCGTTTCTCTTCTCAAGCTAATCTCTTCGCTCATCTCTTTTTGCTCACGGCAAACTCTGTTCCTGGCACTGCTCTGCGGCGCTCGCCGCGTGATCTCGGCTCGCGCTGCAGCAATGGATTGTGGGGACAGAGTACGCGAGCGAGGCCGATGGAGCGAGGCAGATGAGAGGAGGAGACGTGGGGGTAGTCATATCAAAAGGCTCCGGAGTAGTTTTCTGCTCCAAGCACCTTCATTGGACGGCGGCTGGCACGGCTGGGTGTTTACCCATGGCCCAGTTATTTGCTAATCTCTCCTTCCTCCCCCCCTGAACTGGCCTTCGGTGCACCCTCCTCTCAACGCTACCCCTTCCCATTCGGCTTTGCAGCTAAAAAACAACAGATCTAATCTTGCCCACCCTTGCCTCCCTCCCCCTCTCCCTGCTGCCGATGTAGGAGGGACGCGAGACAAGGCAGTCTGAGACTTGATTAAAAGGCACAAGCTTGGCTCGCTGCACGTTCACATCCACACTGAGGCTGGAGCAGAGGAAGGAAAACTGTACAAGCAGCACACCCTTCTATCAGAAATGCTTTCCGAAAGCCACCCGAGTGATGATTTTCTGTCAGAACGCATCAACAACGTGCACATTTCAAAACTATGGTGTCTCTCTGTGTTATAGAGCTGACCCCGACAGCTCAAGCAGAATGTAAACAAGACAAAGAAATGAACATCACCCGTCACATTTCTCAACAGGAATTTAGACTGAATCGTCTTACGCTGTAACAATATTCGCAATGTCTTGAAATTAGGCCTGGCACAATAACAAAGTTTGTTGTGCAGTTAATTGTCTCAGAAATTATTGCGATAAACGATAATATTGTTTGAAATGTGACAATAATTAGTAATTATTGTCAAATTTAAGAAGAAATGTTTAATTTGTTTTGCGTGTAGTACCTTTTTTGACCACCGGATGGCAGTATAACACTGTTTGAATTGAAGGATGGATAGTGAGGGAGCGAGCAGCCTCTTTAAGAAAAATGGGATGGGGGCCCCTTGACGCGACATGGGCTGTCTCTTCAGTTCTCAAAATGGCGGACACTCGGTGTGGTTTGAGCTCTTTAGCATTTGTCCCGAAGTCGGCCTATTAGCTTAGCTCGTAGCTTAGCTTCTTGTACAGAGAGAGACACGAAGAAACGATAAAGCTGATAAATGAAAGTGAGGTTGATTATTTTAATTTATCATGCGATTAAATGATTTATTGTTTATACTTGAGATGTTACGCTCCAAGTAAAGATAACTCTCAACTCTCTTGAGGATAACTCTCAGCCACTACCACGCCAAATTTTTGATTATCTGTAACACTGACTGAGTTGTAGTCATTTCTGCGTTAATGAAAACCGATGGCCACCATCTTTAACTGACTCCAAATCAGTTTTAGGCGATTTCTTTCTGAGAGTTTCATCAAAATCTCTCCTGTGGTTATGGAGATATTTTGCTAACAGACAAACAAGGGTAATTTAAAGCCAAGGTTTTGCATAACCAGTAACCCTTGGGAGTATGTGTTGTGACTGACCCCGGAATTACATGCACGCGGCTCCGCCCCGCTGCGGTCCGCATGTCGCAGCTGACGTGAGTCCTCGCCCACTGCCTCCGCTCCCCTCAGGTCCGCCTGGATGCGCCGCTCCAAGACACGTGCGAGATCGCGCGATAAATCAAGTGAAGTCAGAACAAAACAATTCATTCGGTGGAAGAAGGAGAACAACTGTAGAAAGACTGCTGCCTTGATCTTCTCTCGTAAATAAGCTACATGGTTTGAGCAACAGGAAGTGATGTTTACATTTCAGAATAAAATACGTTTTTATTTATTTATTTTTGTATTGCGTTAGTAGGCGTAGTCATAGTCATAAATATAATAGTTTAGTCATAGAATAGTCATAAATGATAGTTTGACAGCATTTTTGTACAAATAAATCCGTATAGAGCTAGGATTAGTCCGCCCGTGGTGATTTTATTTTGTAAATACGGAAGTTGTGCTCGTTCCTTTTCCTGTTGGTGCGACGTAATCTTCAAAAGTTGACTCCGGCACAGCTCCGTCATCCGGCAGAAATAGAAAATTTTCTAATTTTGACGGACTGCCGTCCGCTCTCCGCAGCTCGCCGCCGCCGTGCGGAGCCAGTGTAAATTCTGTCATTGATTATAATGGGTGCGTATTTGCTGCGGAGGTCGGACCGGAGCGGGGCGGAGCCGTAACGCATGTAGTGTAATGCCGGGGTTACTCTCAGCTACAACCACACCAAATGTTAGCTGAACATTAAAAACACTGAATTATTGTCATTTTTGTGTTTTCTAAAACCAGTCGGCTGAGTCCATCGTAAACTGGGTTGGCTTAAAAATGTAGTCAGCTGTTGAGCCAATGATTGTTACCTGAATTTTTAAATAAAATCCATCCCGTCATTCATTAGATGTTTTTCCAACAGAAAAACCGGGTGGAGTAAAAAAAAAAAAAAACGTATATAAATTGCTTTGGCGTATAAGTTGCACGGCTGACAAATCCATGCAAATTTTTTTTTAAATAAAAATCTTTGGCTTATACGCGGGAAAATACGGTAGTTAACGGTAATATTTTGCACAGAGGTCTTAGGTTAGAGCTCGGGATATGTGTTGCAGATCACTCTCAGCTCCTAAAACACAAGTTTAGATTATTATCTGTAAAATCTACCACAAATTTGTTGTGTTTTATAAAGTCACTTGGCAGTAGCAACCATCTTGAACTGTGTTGGCTCCAATCAGTTGAAGATTACTTTCTGCAGGTTTCATTAAAATCCATTTATAAGACATTTTGCTAATAAACATACTAACACAGGGACAAAAATATTATTGCCATTATTTTGCTGACACCCCCAATTTTCCAAGTCCCTCGTGTTGAGTTTAAAGATAGTGGTAGTGGTGGAAGGGGGGTTTAATCTGTCCCATCTGCTGCCCTGCAACTGCCCCCCCTCCTCCTCTGAAAAGCACCAGCTCTCAGTCTGTCTGAGTCTGGTACAGTTATGCTAATCCCAGGGTTTATGCCTCGGAGCTTACAGACCACCGTTTTAAACCCCCTCCCCAAACGCTCGCTGTACATCTCCACTTTCCCAAATATGCCATAAAAATGACAAGTGGCCTTTGGCTCTCACTCCCTGGCCTGGATAATCTCAGATTATATGGAGATAAAAGTCTGGTTTTGGGCTCAGTTCAGTCTGTTTGGAACATCACTTCCTTGTTTAATAAATGAACTACAAGCGAGGACTTGACCTGCCATTAAAGCATCTTAACACGTTGATTTACGTGTTTATTTTTCAAACAAATCCAACCACAATCACAGGTGGCCTGTGGTGTTCTGGAATGATGGGGGTTTCACCCGATCTCTGGGTTTCCTGTCAAACTGCTATAATCAGCGTTATGAATGAGGATAAATCACGCCGGGCATTGAAGTTGGTAATTGGACTCATTTACATCATAAAGTGTGAATCATAAAACAGCTGAGCTAATCTGATCATTATCGCTCGCTGCCTCAGGTTGAGCGACAGGTGTGTGTGTTTGTCTGTTAGAAGAAAAAAATAATCATCAACAACCGGATGGATTTTATTAAACCTCTCAGAAAGTAATACCAAGTGACATATCATTTAAGGGTATTTTTAAGGACGGACTACAATTGATAGGACTCTGTTGTCCAAATTTAAAAAGAAGTTTTGATAATACTGTATACCGGTAATTAACAACAGCAGCAGGTGAGCTGGAACATGCCCAAATGAATTTGCATCATTTATCTGCCAAAAAGTTTTTGTAGCCCTTTTTCCCCTACCATTATTACACACAAGTGCATTAGTATTTAGTATTATTAGTTTTGTGTTATAGTATAGTTTTATTAGTGTTAGGGATGTGCGATATGGCATAAAATTCATATCACGATATGTATTGTGAATGGTGGCGATAACTATACGTATACTGTACAGTATATCACAATATGTTTTGGGTATAAAACTTGCAATAAGAATTTAAAAAAGCATAGGGTGTCCTTTTGCCGGCATTTATTTTGAAAACTGCTATACCACAAAATAATCTCAATCAAGAAAATTCCATCACTAGGTCAAGAGTTTTAATATAATTAACAAATCCAGTATTAGTCTTTTTTCTTTTAGTGCAAAACAGTGCAAAATATATCAAATGTAGTTTTAGCCATATGTTTTAAACAAAATAATATGTTGTTAACGCTTAGCAGTTTCCAGTATTCTCACTAAAGAAATGAACAGCAACAGAGCAGCAACTGCACACTGAAAACACTTAAAGGAGAAATGAAAAGTGTTTTTAAGCTAATAGTAGTCTAATGAAAAGCATAAAATAAGCTTGTTGAGAAAATTTCACAAGTCAAAAATGTCATCCTAACTCAAATTTAGACTTTGCAAAGTGAAAAAATTCTCATCTGGTGTTTTTGACCCCCCTCCCTCTGCTTGCTCTCCGTCCCCTGAATATGACATAGGCAGTGCAATGGTCGTCCCTCATACAGTAATATTAGTGTGTGTATCTAGTATTTTTTCAACTTTCATCATTTTGTAAACCGCCCCCTAGCTTATAGACTGTAGTTATGTTATCATTCACAAGAGTTTGTATATATTTTTTGTTTATGTAGTGTTTTGTAGTTCTGTTTGTGTTAATAAAAAAAAAAATCTAGTAGTGGACAAAAAGGTTTCAGTGTGTAGCAATTAGGGATGCAGCAAAAAAAATCTATTTTTTAAAGAATCAAGATTCTTAGTCCTGGCGATTCAGAATCGATTCTAAAAGCCCCAAAATAGATTTTAAAACTTTTTTAAAATTTTATATTGTATTTTTACCGCTCCTGTGCATTCGGCCGCTGTAGAATTTTGGCCGTGTAGGGCCACCGTAGTTAGTTAGCCAGGCAGCTCCCAATGGAGCCTGCTAGCAAGGAGGGAGACCCTGCATGTTTCAACTTGCTCCTTCATCTTTAAAAATCATTTTAGATCCTACTACCGTATGTTCTGTGGAATACAGAGCTTAACAAGACATTGGTAACTGTTTCAGGACATTTTCAACACCCCCACTTCCATGTTAGCATACTGCGCTAGCATGCTAACGTTAGCATACGGCGCTAGCATGCTAACGTTAGCATGCGAAGGCTATTCGTATTTCCAGGATAGAAATGCCCATTAATGCACTAAATCACCAAACTGTTTTTGACAAACTTAAGTGATATCCTTCGGATTCAAAAAAGTATTCTGCTTCCATTTTAAATGACAGACAAGAGGACAGTAATGATGGGTTTATAGCTTCAGTGTTATTGTAAGATAGCAAAGGAGGTCTTAATTGTGTCATAAAAGTGCGTCCAGAAAATTACTACAGAAATCACTGCACTTCGGCATGTAGCAGGAAAAATGTAAAAAAACTATTTCTTTAAGCTACTGACTTGAAAAAAGCATACTAAGTATGTTTATGTGTGTTGTTTACTATATGAAATTCTTGTTATATCGATTTTTTCAGATTTGATTACATTTCTCCTTTAACCCTCTAGTGGGCGTCTCCTTCCACTTTAAGGAGAGCTGACACAAAATGGTGACCAGTTTCTTCTGTGGTTTTGACCAGAGGGTCTCGCAGTAAAATCACAAAACACAGCGTTCTTTTCACAGATCAGAGAGCAGGTTTCTCTAAAGCTGACCAACTTTAACTTTCGGAGAAGAAAAAAAAACTTTGACGGAAAACAGCGTTTTGTGCATACGTCCGAATATGGCAACACTATGGCAAACAGGCCATAGTTAGCTTGTAGCTTCGCTTCTTAGCTCTCGAAGAAAGGACTTTAACACGACTTTCACACAGTTTTCAACAACAAAAAAAAGTAATGATTAAATCTGACAACTCTGATTTTACATCAGACAGCAGTACTGCGGTTAGCCGGTAGAAGACAGATCTCTACCATAGATTAAATGTCTATTGTTTCTACTGTGTACCGTATATCAAAGTCAAAAGTCAAAGTCAACTTTATTGTTAGAACTGCAATATGTACAGGACATACCGGTACACAGGATTGAAATTGCGTTTCTCTCAGTCCCTCGGTGCAACAGTAACCATTTAAACACTAAAACACTGAAACATTTAATAAACATAAGCATAAAATAGTAAAAGTGTAACACTGTCCTGAGTTTTTGCATAGTAGTATAAAAGTATGAAAATTTACACCAACACTAAAACACTAAACATTTAATGAACATAAGCATAAAATGAAATAATAAAAGTGTAATACTGTCCTGAGTTTTTGCATAGTAGTATAAAAAGTATATCTATAAAATAAACTGAAGGTTCTAGCATTGACATTTGCAAAGAGTGGCAAAGCAGCATATGAGTTAATGTACGGGGCGGCCGTGGCACAGTGGTAATGGCAGTCGACCCCCAATCGGAAGGTCGGAGGTTCGAGTCCCGCATCCGCCCACCATGTGTCGTTGTGTCCCTGGGCAAGACACTTAACCCCGAGTTGCTCCCGGTAGGTCTGGATAGCGCCCTACAAGGCAGGCTACCACTAACGGTGTATGAATGTGTGTATGAATGGGTAGATGGCTCGTATTGTAAAGCGCTTTGGGGCTCCTCAGAGGGGGCTGGAAGGCGCTATATAAATAAGCTCCATTTACCATTTACACAGTATACAGTATGTATGAGGTAGTTGATGTTGGTATAGGCAAAGTGACATATGCAGTAAGGCACATAGACACATATATCGCGCACTCCTAATTAGTATTATTATTAGCAGTATTTGTACACAATTTTGTTCCACCATTTGCACCACATGTGGTGTGTATGACAAATGAACCTTAAATTCTTGAATTATACAAGCGGGGTGTCCCGCCCCTAGAACCGAGTGTCCTGCCTAGCGACACATATTCAGTGTTGTTTCCCCTTGTTTGAATGCCTTGGCAGGGTGCGCATATCTTCTGGGAAACCTCTGTAGTATTTTAGCTAGCGCACCTGTATTGCGCACCACTAGCTTAGCACTATGTCAGTTCAGTAGGCAGGGCACTCAGTTCTGTTGACAGGGTGGGGTGCCCTGTTTGTATAACAGTCGGGAAAACACTGATATTAATATTTTTATATGTCTCTACATATCCAGTTGACACAGTTTATCATTGAATTGTACAACAATGGAATCTGGTTGTTTTACTCAAGATAATGCTAAAATATATTTTCCGCAAGTATATTTAAAATCCATGTAAAGGGTCAACCTTCAATATTTTCAATTTTAGGTCTATTCACACATATGTACTGTTAATTCCAATGAAAGGTCTCCAACTTCTCAAATTCCAGGAATTCAACAACCCTTTCATGGCTCAGTTAAATACCCTTTAGCTCCTCTTTCCCGGATGTGTTTTCGGCACAACTTGTTCTTCTCCCGCTTGTTACCGGGCACACTTAGAACTGCACGTTATTTTCCTGCTGCTAATATAGATAGAGTCACAATCACCCGAGTCTTGCGCTCCACACGGCAATACGCACACATTTGGTATTTAGAAATTCAAAATGTATACATGTATGACCTAAAAGCGTTGCAAGTGACGTGTAAAACTTCTGTCTAAAAGGTCTACTAAAATCTAAAAAGTAACATCCATATCCTGAGCAACATATTTCTGCAAACTCTAGACTTATTGTCTCTTCTGGCCAAGGCTTTGTGTTAATCACAGGCTGTCACTCTGAGTTACTATCTCAAGGCTGCACCTTTTGTTTTCTAAAACACCCACTAATTTCTCCTTTTTGCCAAACCACGAGTGCTCGCTGAACACTGTCCTATTGTATAATGCGCCGCTTGTACCTCAACCACCACTCGTATAGAGGTGCAGGCCGATTTACTTGTTTTGTTTACAAGAATACATCGTTAGCTGTTGCTTTTGTTTCAAGTGCTTTGAAAGCACCTGCAGATACATTTTGTGCCGCACATCACATCAGTATTCAAGGAAAGAACACAGTGGGCTCAGTTTTTTCCTTACATCTTCTAGTTTCATCCACTTTTATTCATTTATTTATCTTTGCGTTCAGCTGTGCAAACACTCAAACCGAATTGTTTATACGTACCATTTCGTTCCTTGTGTTTCAGCTCTCACCAACTGATCAGTTTTTAGGTTTAAAATTAGATTTTTGGAGGGTATTTTGTTTATTACCATCCTTGTATTTTACCTCTGGAGAGCTGCCTCATCACATCCAGAGAAGAGCACGATGCATGCTCAGCAGTCCTCCATCAGGGCCAAAGGTGACTCAACTTGTTTTTTTTTGTCCTTCATTGTCGCACAAGATCAGATGGTACTGATGTGTAAAGTCCTAACATTGTGTAGCATTTTACCAGAAGCTTCCTGGAAAATGTTAGCTGAAATTAACTAAATAATATTCAATAGGACATTAGTAAATGTTCAGATATTGTAATAATTTTCTTGCGCTTGGGAAAGTGCATCTCTTCAGGTTTCCCCATTAGTGATGTTGTAATATGTTCAAGAAGCACCAGGCTGTTTATCTCAGAGACTGTTGGCGTTCAATGTTTGAGCAGCTTAATGTCGGTTTTAAGAAACGTTTCGGTGCACATTAGATTTTAGAACGTTCCATGAAAAGAAGAAGAGCCTAGTGCAAGTCCTTGTAGATGGAAAGTGAAAATATTTCTGGACAATGTGAATGAGAATGTGTGGTATCTAAGGTTGCACAATTTTGGGGAAAGGTGCAATTGGGATTTGGGGAAAGGTGCAATTGGGATACAGTATTGACATTTGCAACAATTGCAATAAATTAGTATTTTCCTCTCTTTTTTTACTACTATCATCACAACACTCCTTAAAAGTTGATTGAACAGTTCGCTATAGCATTTCATCTTTGCTCTTCTAAGCCAGCTGTAGGAATTTAGGACAATGGGGATTTATCTGATTGCCAAATAAAAGCATCTGATTCTGGACTGAAACTGACAGATATTGCAAAATAAGATTTCCTGGTTATGGTGCATTTTCAATATAGAGTGTAGACCTAAGATTCAGTATCCTCAGTACTTGTGTATTATATAGCAATACTTATTTCCTGCGTATCCCAAAGTTGATAAACTCTCTACTGAGAAACGTATATCTGCTGTTTTTGACCTTGTGAATGGAAAAACAGTGAAGCTGAAACTTGGAAGTTGCACGTGTGTATTTTTTTTTTGTAAAACAATGTCTACTATTTGTGTTGTTTAGCTCATCTTTGATAGTATAGTCAGATGTTTGTCAAATAATTATCAATAGCATGGAAAGAACATTGGATTGTCATGATACTAAAATTTCAAACCCTATATCAATACTAAGAAAAATACTCAATACAGTAGTAGTTAGTTTTGATATCATGGGTAGGCCTGTCATGATAACAAATTTTGCTGGGCGATTAATTGTCTCAGAAATTATTGTGATAAATGATGTTGTTTGAAATTTGACAATAATTAGTAATTAAGTAGTAATTAAAGTAATTAGTAATTAGTTATTAAATTAGTTATTAAATTAAATATAAAGTAATTAGTAATTACTTTGTCACTCTATTACAAATGTCAATGCCAGAACTTTTATTTTATAGATATACTTTTTACACTTTTATACTACTATGCAAAAAACTCAGGACAGTATTACACTTTTGTTATTTCATTTTATGCTTATGTTTATTAAATGTTTAGTGTTTTAGTGTTGGTGTAACTTTTCATACTTTCATACTACTACTATGCAAAAACTACTATGCAAAAACTCAGGACAGTATTACACTTTTATTTTTTCATTTTATGCTTATGTCTATTAAATGTTTTAGTGTTTTAGTGTTTAAATGTTTACTGTTGCACCGAGGGACAGAGAAAAATGCAATTTCAATCCTGTGTATGTCCTGTACATATTGCAGTTTTTACAATAAAGTTGACTTTGACTTCGACTACAGTAATTATTGTCAAATTTAAGAAATGTTGATTTGTTTTGCGTTTAGTGCCTTTTTTTACCACCGGATGGCAGTATAAGACTGCTTGAAATGAAGGATGGATAGTGAGGGAGCGAGCAACGTGCCTCTTTAAGAAAAATGGGAGGGAGGCCGCTTGACGTGACATGGGCTGTCTCCTTCCTTTATTTGGTTCTCAAAATGGCGGACACTCGGTGTGGTTTGAGCTCTTTAGCATAGCATTTTTCTAGCATTTTTCACAAAAAATAGTAAACAAGTTCTCAGCTTCTTTTTGCAGTGAAAAACAACTTTTTAGACAAAAGCATGGGTTTCGTGAATTTTGGA
>JBBPBX010053061.1:0-11980 GCA_038048925.1 Garcialebias charrua
TAAATAAGCATTTCTAAAAAGAAAAAGTGACCCGCCATTTTCCAGCCAATAAAAACAAAGTTTGTAACCAGCCAATAAAAACAGAGCTTGAATTCAAATTTCAACAGACCACAAGGGGGCAGAGCCATATATGGCTC
This sequence comes from Garcialebias charrua, assembly GCA_038048925.1. Classification (NCBI taxonomy): domain Eukaryota; kingdom Metazoa; phylum Chordata; class Actinopteri; order Cyprinodontiformes; family Rivulidae; genus Garcialebias; species Garcialebias charrua. Next base: position 138 of record JBBPBX010053061.1, read on the forward strand.
TGAGGGGGAGGGATCAGAATGCTTTGCTTGTTGAAATTTTTTCTAAGTGCTGCTGTTCTACAGAAACTGCAGACTGAACCTTTAATTCAAACAGTTTAAATTCATGCTGAATAGCAAATGTTATTCCAAAATGTTATTCATGAAGGATTTCTCTTCTCAAACCTGCAGTGAAGATTCAGTGACACTGTTTATCTCATTTTAGTTTGAGCTCAGGACAATCTCCTCAGAAGAGACTTTTGTTTTTGTCCTAATTAATAATCAGATGAATAACATCTGTTTTTGCTATTATCATTAACATAGGTCCCATATGTGACGCTTTAATGATGTTGTTTTAACCAAACCAACAGGTTAACAGTGTTGTGTGTAGTGTTAAGATCAGTTTTTATCATAAAATGCTGACATCTGAAACTAACACTTTATCTTTCTGACAATTTGTAATGTTTGATTCAAATTAAAAGTAATAAAAGTATTACTGTCCCTTCAGGAATAACTCCCAAAAAGTTCATTACTGAGAGCGATCAGAGAAATGTTTCTGAGGTCACGGTTGTATCACTGCAGTTTCAATGGGTTTGGCGCCATCTAGTGGCCATAAAAAAGACTGTCACGGCAGCGCGTATTATACACCGAAGCGTATTATCTACGTTTTTTTCTGATTTATTTCCAAAAACTGGCCAAAGCGTATTATACACCGGAGAATACGGTACAAAGCTGCAACTACAAACTAAATCAACCATCTACCCTGATGCTGCTCAATAATCCAGGTAGTGAAGGATAAAACACTTGTAAACATCAAAAAAGTGAAGTCTGGTCCTCTGGACGTTCAAAGAACAAAACAAAAAAAAATGTAAAAACGTTTCGTCTTTCGTCCGAAAGACTTCCTCAGTCTGAGCAGCTGTATTCAGCTCAGTCTTATAAATAGCACCCTCTCACAGTGGATCAACCAGTTGGCTGATGACAGCCGAAACCAGCTGCTCACATGATCAAGGAGGACCATCAGCCTAACGATGGATCGTTAGCACCCTGATGGTTGTTTGCTATTCACAGAGGGCTGAGTGATACTAGCAATAACAGCATTGTAAGAGGGGGACAGTTGAACCCGGAGGCCTCCACCTCTGTTTAATGATGGACGGTTTCTTTTCACAAAGATGGCCTCCTTTACTCCTCTCTCAAACCATCGTTCCTCTCTATCAAGGATGTGAACATCTTCATCCCTGAAAGAGTGACCTCTGACCTGGAGATGAGTGTAGACCACAGAGTCCTGACCTGATGATGTTGATCTTCTGTGCTGGTCCATCCTTTTGGCCAGTGGCTGTTTAGTTTCCCCGATTTAAGACTGATCACCCTCCTGTCATCAGCAAACTGGTTGATCCACTGTGAGAGGGTGCTATTTATAAGACTGAGCTGAATACAGCACCTCAGACTGAGGAAGTCTTTCGGATGAAAGATGAAACAGTTCAACATTTTTTTTAACGTTCAGAGGACCAGACTTAACTTTTTTAGATAAATCATCTAACATTGGGTAAAAGTTAATTTAGAATTAGCCTGGTTAAAACCAGACCCTGTCCTTCACTTCGCTTCAGACAAGGGTCTGGACTTTCTCCATTTTAAAACGATTCTTGCTGGAGGCGTGGCCTCTGCTGAGGAACAAAACCATTGGATATTTTGAACAGGGAAAGCATTCTGCTCCCTCCCCTCAGAGCCACCCCCCGTGCTCTGGTGAACTTGACAACTGCTCCGCCTCCTGCAGCTTTTCTCTTGCTGCTGGCTGCCGCGCTGGAAATTCTGTGTTTATATGTTAATAAAACGTTTTAAATAAAATAAAACCATGGATCGCTGGTCCAGCTCACCAGAAGACCAGAAAATCTGATGGGACTCGGTCAGCAACGTAAAACCCGAGTTTAATTCTCGTGACAACCTCAGCCATTTCCTTGTTCATTTCAGCGGAGGGAGAGAAGGAGGAGGGAGCGAGCGATCACTTGACTTTTGGCCAAAAAAAACAAAAGAAAACTCCAGATAAGGGATTAAGAAGGGGAAATTAATACATTTATATCACATATAAAACAGTCCTGCATCGCTTTGAATGAGAACATGCCGCTGCTCGCTGGCTGCGCGCTGGCTCTGCGCGCTGGGACAGGTGGGGGCGTGGGTTAGGGGCAAAAACTCAGCCCCTTCTGTTCTCTGATTGGTCCGAACAAAATTCTACCGGAGAAATCGTTGTGGATGGGAGAAGTCCCAGACTGTGCAGTGAAGGGAAATGAGAATTGAGCGGAGCTGTGCAGGAAGGCGAGGGCCAGGCTAATTTAGAATAAGCTAAAAACTAAAATGTGCAAAACAATTCAAAAGAAATAAACCTTAGCTAAAAACAAATTAGAAACATTTTATCTATAAATGAATCAAATTATTCAAAATGTAGCTAATCAAAGTATTAACTTTTTTTTTTTTTTACAATTTTTTCCCTAAGAAATAAATTCAGCGCTCTTTAAATAAATCCAAAACGTTTTTTCTTTTTGAAATCTGCTTCATCAAACTTTCTCTATATTTGTCTTCTTTCAGCTAGCCTTTTGCTATGTATCCTACCGTTTAGCTACTTTCAGCTATAGCCTTTACCTTTTAGCTACTGTTCTGCTAAATTTATTTAGCCTTTTGCTACTTTTACCTTTGAGCTACTGCTCTGCTACATTCAGCTGGCCTTTTGCTACTTTTACAATTTAGCTATGTAGCTGGGTCGGGTGTGGTTAAAATTGAGTACTGAAGTTTAAAAGAAGTTTAAAAATACTATTTTAAATAAATAAAATTGGTTAAAATGGTTGTACCTAAAAAGTTACCTTTAAAAGCATGCAGGCCGTTTGCAGAGGAGGTTTAGGACAAGTTTACACACTGACACCAGTTAAATTGCACAATTGTTTAATTAAATAAATAAAATCCTAAATTTAAAATATTTACAATTTAAAAAGGCAGTCAACTCCAATAAACATTAAAAGTGCAATTCATGGCAGTACATTTAAAACAGGAAAATCACACACACATATACACACACATATACACACACATACACACACACACTTCCTACACCAAACCAGGAGTACTGTCACCTCCTGGAGGGATTTGGTAACAGTCACAGGACAGTTCAGAGTCCACCCTGGTAGGATCTGTCGTCCGGAAGAGATGCCACTCCAGCCGACGCCTGTTCAATTAGTTGAGCTGGACGTCAGTCGACCCAACTCAGCCTGCAGGACGCGTGACGCGACCCACACCGTCCAGACAGCGGGCACCGATCCAGGACCAGTCGGCAGTCGATACGACAGGTGGAGGCAGAAAACCAGTCGGGACAGCAGTAGACGAGCACCCAGGACAAATAGCCGACAGAAGGACGCCAAGGACAAACAGCAGGGACACCGAGCTCCACCTCTAGCAGGAGAGGGAAGCAGGAAGCTTGTCAGTGGTCGCGAGAACAATAGATCATCGCGACCTAAAGCGCCCAATTACGCTAACGCGTCACACAGCCAGCAAACGCTGCCGGAAGGCGGATGACGTGTAATCACCCCTGGAGACTGGGCCCGTTTTATACAGGAAGCCAGCCCCAGCCCCACCAATCACATCGTAGCACCTGTGTGGTGCATTTAATGTCCGCAGGACATCCTACCACAGCCACTTTTCTGCTACTTTCAGCTAGCCTTTTGTTACCTTTACCTTTTAGCTACTGTTCTGCTAAATTTAGTTTGCCTTTTGCTACTTTTACAATTTATCTACTTTTCTGCTACTTTAAGCTAGCCTTTTGCTACCTTTACCTTTTAGCTACTGTTTGTTTGTTTGTTTGTGTTTGTTTGTTTGTTTGTTTGTTATACTGTTCCAGCCACTAGGGAGCACAAGCCAGTGTATCTCTTGTGCCGGTCCCAAGCCCGGGTAAATGGTGAGGGTTGTGTCAGGAATGGCATCCGACGTAAAACACTTGCCAAAACCATAATGCGAGTTCATCAAAGTGAAACCATACCAGATCGGTCGAGGCCCGGGTTAACAACGTCCGCCACCGGTGCTGTTGACAAACAGGGTGCCGGCGGAAATTGTACTACTGTTAGTCGAAGACGCCGAGGAGGAAAACGTGTCAGGAGACAGAGGGAGAGGAGGAAAGTGAAGAATGTAGGACTGAGGGTTGCAACTCTAAATGTGGGGACAATGACAGGCAAAGGTAGAGAGCTGGCTGACATGATGCAGAGAAGAAAGGTAGATGTTTTATGTGTCCAAGAGACCAAGTGGAAGGGCAGCAAGGCTCGCAGTATTGGAGCAGGGTTCAAACTGTTTTACCATGGTGTGGATAGAAAGAGAAATGGAGTAGGGGTGGTCCTGAAGGAGGAGTTGGCAAAGAATGTAGTAGAGGTGAAGAGAGTGTCAGATAGGGTGATGTGTCTGAAGGTAGAAGTAGAAGGTCTGATGCTAAACATAGTAAGTGGTTATGCTCCACAGGTTGGATGTGATGGGGAGGAGAAAGATACATTTTGGAAAGATTTGGATGAAGTGATAGAGAGTATTCCCAGGGAGGAAAGAGTGGTGATTGGAGCAGACCTGAATGGACATGTTGGTGAAGGAAACAGAGGGGATGAGGAAGTGATGGGTAGGTTTGGTGTCAAGGAAAGAAACCAGGAAGGACAGATGGTGGTGGATTTTGCCAAGAGAATGGAAATGGCTATAGTCAATACCTATTTCCAAAAGAGGGAGGAACATAGAGTGACCTATAAGAGTGGAGGAAGGAGTACGCAGATCGACTACATTCTGTGTAGAAGAGGAAACCTGAAGGAGATTGGAGACTGTAAGGTTGTGGCAGGGGAGAGCGTGGCCAGACAGCATCGGATGGTTGTGTGTAGAATGACTGTTGTTGCGAAGAAGAGAAAAATAGTAAAATCAGAGAAGAAGACCAAATGGTGGAAGCTAAAGAAGGAAGAATGTTGTGAGAAATTCAGAGACGAGCTGTTAAAGGCTCTGGGTGGTAAGAAAGAGCTTCCAAGTGACTGGGCTACTACAGCAACAGTAATTAGAGAGACAGGTAGGAAGGTACTTGGTGTGTCATCTGGACAGAGAATGGAAGATAAGGAAACCTGGTGGTGGAATAGTGAAGTGCAGGACGCCATTCAAAGAAAGAGATTAGCCAAGAAGAAATATGACAGTGAGAGGACTGAAGAGAGGAGACAGGAATATAAGGAGATGGGACATAGAGCAAAGAGGGAAGTAGCTAAGGCAAAGCAGAGGGCGTACAATGAGTTGTATGGGAGACTGGACACTAAAGAGGGCGAGAAGGACTTGTACCGATTGGCAAGACAGAGGGATCAGGCTGGAAAGGATGTGCAGCAGGTTAGGCTTATTAAAGATGGGAATGGGAATGTTCTAACAAGTGAGGAGAGTGTGATGGGAAGATGGAAGGATTACTTTGAGGAGCTAATGAATGAAGAGAATGAAAGAGAAAGAAGAGTGGAGGTAATAGAAACTGTGGACCAGGAAGTGGGAAAGATTAGTGAGGGTGAAGTCCGGAAAGCTCTGAAAAGAATGAAGAAGGGGAAGGCAGTAGGACCTGATGACATACCAGTGGAGGTTTGGAAATGTCTTGGAGAGATGGCAGTGAGGTTTTTGACTCAAATATTTAATGGAATATTTGAGGGTGAGAAAATGCCTGAAGAATGGAGAAGAAGTGTGCTGGTTCCCATTTTTAAGAACAAGGGTGATGTACAGAGTTGTAGCAACTACAGGGGAATTAAGTTGATGAGCCACACAATGAAGATCTGGGAGAGAGTTGTGGAAGGAAGACTTAGACAAGAGGTGACTATCTGTGAGCAGCAGTATGGTTTCATGCCAATGTGGCCGGACGGGTATGGATAAAAAATAGGCAACTTTAATTTAGAAAAATAAACACTATTTTTAATTTAAAAATCGAAATTGGTTAAAATTGCTTCACTAAAACAGAGACTTCAAGGGAACCTCCTACTGTTAGGTGTGATCTTTCAATTTACATGTATGTGTTACAAACCCCCTTTTGTTTAAGCTGGGATGTGTCGTTTTGTCAATTTAAATAGAATGGGCATTTTAGTTAATTTGTGGTGTTATCTCAGTTTCCAATTTCATATGTTGGTGCGTGACTTGTAAGCCTGTATAAAACTTCTCGTTCTCACAGCTTCCATTCAGAATTGAAAAAGACTTCTGGACAGAAGTCGAAACGTTTTCTGCAACAAATAAAGTCCAGTTGATCCTGTATTGAACGCCTTTTTTGATTTCACTAAAACAGTTACCCTTAAGGCACACAGACCCGTTGCAGATAAGGCATGAGACAAGTTCACACAGACACCAATAAATTGCACAATTGTTTGTTTACTAAAATACTAACTCTTAAAACCACTCACTTTAAAAGGCAGTTATAACTCCAGGCAACAATAAAAGTGCAATTCAATATGATGTTAAAAAAAGGAAAATCTCATAGGCAAATCGTACACCACAGCAGAATTAATACCACCCCTGAGAGATGTTTGATTAATCAAGCCGCAGCTGTCCAGAGAGTCCTGGGGAGAACCACAGCGTCACAGGAGACGCCACTCACGCTGGCACCAGGACGATTAGTCCGGGCTGAACCTCAGTCGGCCTCGATCAGCCACACAACACGGGTGGTGCAGCCAGCCTTACGCCGGCCGGAACAGTGGGAATCAAACCAGCAGCCAGGACGACAAGACGACAGCCAACGGACCAGCCAGGTGAAACGCCAGTCAGGACAACCCGCACAGCAGGAAACAAACGGTCAAGGACAAACAGCAGCAGCTAACAAAAATAAATTAGAATTAAAATCTAAAAGCATTTAAAGGAGACCACATGTAGGTATTTAACATTTTTATGTTATGTCTGTGTGCTATCTTGACAATATTAATTCATTTTAATACACAAAATAATTCTTAGATAATTAATTATACCCTTTTTAATTCTGCCATTTTTAACTTTCGTTTTGAACGACCGGTTTCTTGAAGTCCACGCCCTTCAACGATCTGTTTACGCCCTCTGTAACAGCCAGTATCTGTAATGTGTTGTTGTTTTAAAATTAGCTCTTTTTTTATTACTCATTTGACTTACTGTTAGTGCTAGCTTAAGATAACTTACCGAAACCCGTCTGAGCGCGCCGCAATTTGCTGCTCCTTTTAGCATGAGACCACCCGAATCCGATGCTAATGTTAGCTTGTTCCTCTTCCGGTGTTCGCCAGCTCCGCTCGTTGCACGCGGAGATTTTGGGAGTTATCGCTGTTCCAGTCAAGACAACACAAAGTTCACCAAGTGTCTCCCGTAAATTAATCCGTAAGGAGAAGGTCCTCGCTGCTGCGAGGCTGTACAGTTGAAGCTCCGCTCCATCGCGCCAGAAGAGGGTCCCGTCGCAACCGGTCCCTACGCCGGGGGTCTGCTCGTTTAATTTTTGCCGGCTGCGCGTTGGGAGCGATCGCAAATACACTAAAAATTGAACTAAAACATAAAAATAACAATTATACTTTATTTATAAAGCCATTTAAAAAAACACAGCTGCAACAAAGTGCTGTACACATGAAATTAAGAACATATAAACAAAAGATGAGATGAAATCATGAAAAACAACAGTCATGTGTTTAATACTGAAGTGGGTGGAGCATCACCAGGGGTTGCTAGGTGAGGGGCTGGACTCAGGTTTGAGGTGGTTGGCTGCGGTTGGCTGCGGTTTGTGACGTCACAAACCGCAGGAAGTGGGAAACAAAGTGTATTTATCAAAGATAAATAAATCTACTTAGAGTAAATAAACCACTGGGTGCATTTTTTTGGCCTTAGGACTGTTTTTTTATGAAGTAAATACCCAAAGTTGAGTAAAAAAAACATTAAAAAGTGAATTTTGAATATGTGGTCCCCTTTAAAAATGAGAGAAGAAAACTAAGGCTTTACTCACCACCGCTGTGAGATGATAGATCAGCGATATAACTTCCTTAAACGCACTATCAGAGCGTGCATGTATTTACAACTGGCGTGCCATGCCACAAATGCCACAGTCTGAACCGGAAGAAGAATGATGTGAAATCAGCCAATGAGGGAGGGTCCTTTATACGCAGGCAGCCAGCACCCGACCCAATCATATCTCAGCACTTATGGTGCGTTCACGGCCTATAGGGCACATTGCCACACCAAGAAAGAGCACCACAGAGGCATCTTTGCTTTGAGGATGTTGATAGAGAAGTACAGAGAGGGTCAGAAAGAACTCCATTGTGTGTTTGTGGATTTAGAAAAAGCATATGACAGGGTGCCAAGAGAGGAGGTGTGGTATTGCATGAGGAAATCTGGAGTGGCAGAAAAGTATGTTAGACTGGTACAGGACATGTATGAAGACAGCAGGACATGTATGAGGACAGCAGGACATGTATGAGGACAGCAGGACATGTATGAAGACAGCAGGACATGTATGAAGACAGCAGGACATGTATGAGGACAGCAGGACATGTATGAAGACAGCAGGACATGTATGAAGACAGCAGGACATGTATGAAGACAGCAGGACATGTATGAGGACAGCAGGACATGTATGAAGACAGCAGGACATGTATGAAGACAGCAGGACATGTATGAAGACAGCAGGACATGTATGAAGACAGCAGGACATGTATGAAGACAGCAGGACATGTATGAGGACAGCAGGACATGTATGAAGACAGCAGGACATGTATGAAGACAGCAGGACATGTATGAAGACAGCAGGACATGTATGAAGACAGCAGGACATGTATGAGGACAGCAGGACATGTATGAAGACAGCAGGACATGTATGAAGACAGCAGGACATGTATGAAGACAGCAGGACATGTATGAGGACAGCAGGACATGTATGAAGACAGCAGGACAGTGGTGAGATGTGCTGTAGGAGTGACAGATAGCTTCAAGGTGGAGGTGGGAGTGCATCAAGGATCTGCTCTGAGCCCCTTCTTGTTTGCTCTGGTGATGGACCGACTAACAGATGAGGTCAGGCAGGAATCCCCATGGACTATGATGTTTGCAGATGACATTGTGATCTGTGGTGAGAACAGGGAACAGGTGGAAGAGAACTTGGAGAGGTGGAGGTATTCACTTGAAAGAAGAGGAATGAAAGTCAGCCGTAGTAAGACAGAGTACATGTGTGTGAATGAGAGGGAGGAGGTGGAACAGTGAGGCTACAAGGGTCAGAGGTCACAAAGGTGCAGGACTTCAAGTACTTGGGGTCCACTGTCCAGGAAAATGGGGAATGTGGTAAAGAGGTGAAGAAGAGAGTCCAGGCAGGATGGAGTGATGGAGAAAAGTTTCAGGAGTGATTTGTGACAAAAAGGTGTCAGCAAAGGTCAAAGGAAAAGTTTACAAGACAGTGGTGAGACCAGCTATGTTGTATGGTCTGGAGACAGAGACATGGACAAAAAGACAGGAGACAGAACTGGAAGTGTCAGAAATGAAGATGCTGAGGTTCTCCTTAGGAGTGACAAGGATGGATAAGATCAGGAATGAGATCATCAGAGGTACAGCACATGTTGAACAACTGGGAGATAAAGTTAGAGAGGACACACTGAGATGGTTTGGACATGTCCAGAGGAGGGACAGTGGTTTGGACATGTCCAGAGGAGGGACAGTGGGTATATTGGTAGAAGGATGTTAGAAATGCAGCTGCCAGGAAAAAGACAAAGAGGAAGGCCAAAGAGGAGATATATGGATGCAGTTAGAGAGGACATGAAGGTAGTTGGAGTGAGGACAGAGGATGCAGAGGACAGAAGCCGTTTTCGCATTGGCCAGCCCTCCCCGGCTCTCCCAGCTTCTAACCCGGGTTCGGCGTATTCGCATTTACCTTTTCCGCCCGGGATCCACCCTTGTTCTGGAACCATCTTCACCGTGGTTCTATCGGGCCCGGCCCCACGGACCCAGTTTCACGTCATGTACTGCTCACATTTGATTCGTTGTTTGCAGCAGGGGCGGGACTCATTCAAACAACCTCAGCGCGAGGGTTGAATTTCATTCAAATTTAACTACAGAAACGAGAAACCCCTAAAACAATTGTTAGCTGAATTAGTTTTTCTGAGTTAAATTTTTGTTAATAACTGATCACAAATCAGCTTATGTTACAACGTAAATAACAACGAAGCGCGGACCCATTTCCGCCTTTCAGCGCGACTTGAATGTCATTAAACAATAACTAAAACAATAACTAATATTGTCTAACTGTTGCGCGCAGCCAGGGTTTTAAAATATAACCAATAATCTCTAACTTCTACGTGCAGCTAAAATGTTAAGAGGATTGATCCCTATATGAGTAAGGTGGACACCTGAAAATTTCAGTCCGCCACAATATCTCAAAGTGTTAGAGCACTGCTGTTTTGACCCGGAGAAGCGGGTTCGCTTCAGAGTCAGAGTCAGAGTCAGAGAGAATTTATTGTCATTTGCACCGCATGTAGTACATGTGTTGAAAACGAGATTATGTACACAGGGTCCCAGTTACATCCAACAACAAATGCAAGAGAAATACAATAATAACATCTAGGATTAACTAAGAGAGACATCACATCAGCTAGTAATACACTAAGCCCTAATGTAGTAGAAAAACATCATTATAAACAGCAGCACGAACATGAGCAGATGGTCACAGATGAACGCAGCAACAAGAAACAGATCAGTATCAGTATGATGTGACATTTTGCAGTGTTTATTCTTATTATTTATTTATTCATGAGTCTGACAGCCTCAGGGTAGAAGCTGTTTCTCAGTCTAGTGGTTCTACATTTGATGCTCCTCAACCTCCGTCCCGAGGGGAGTGGTGCAAAGAGTGAGTGTGCTGGGTGAGTGAGGTCTTTCATGATGCAGGTGGCTCTTTTTCTGCATCTGGAGGTGTAAATGTCTGTGATGGTGGGGAGACTGACTCCCACAGACTTCTGTGCAGCCTTCACCACTCTCTGCAGAGCTTTTCTCTCTGCAACTGTGCAGCCTCCATGCCACACGTTGATGCTGGAGCACAGGACGCTCTCCACTGCACACCTGTAGAACGAGGTGAGGACTGGGCTTCTCAGACCGGCTCGTCTCAGCCGTCTGAGGAAGTAGAGTCTCTGATGACCTTTCTTGATCAGGCTGGTGGTGTTATTGCTCCAGCTGAGGTTATCATTCATGTGTACACCCAGGTATTTGTAGCTGGAGACCACCTCCACCGCAGATCCACCTATATACAGTGGGGTGTGGGTGTGTTTGTTCCTTCTGAAGTCCACAATCATCTCCTTCGTCTTCTTCACATTCATGTGAAGGTTGTTCTCTTTGCACCAGCTCTCCAGATGTTCCACCTCCTGTCTGTAGCTGGATTCATCATTATCTGTGATGCATCCCACCACAGCTGTATCATCTGCAAACTTAACAATATGACAGCCTGGATGTGTGGCTGTACAATCATATGTGAGCAGAGTGAACAGAAGAGGGCTCAGCACACATCCCTGAGGAGAGCCAGTGCTGAGGGTGATGGTGGAGGAGGAGAAGTTGTGGATCTTCACGGACTGTGGTCTGTCTGTTAAGAAGTCTAAGACCCAGTTACAAATAGAGGGGCTTAGTCCAAGTGTGGATAGTTTGTCTATCAGAGTTTGGGGGATCATGGTGTTGAAGGCAGATGTGAAGTCCACAAAGAGCAGACGCACGTATGAGTCCTTCTGATCCAGGTGGGTGAGAGCAGTGTGGACCACGGAGGAGATGGCGTCCTCTGTTGATCGGTTCTCACGGTATGCATATTGATGAGGGTCCTCGTTGATGTTGACGGCTGTCTTGATGTGGGACATGACCAGTTTCTCAAAACATTTAGCGACTATCGGGGTGAGAGCCAC
>JBBPBX010053061.1:12673-23975 GCA_038048925.1 Garcialebias charrua
GTGTCAGCAAGTGACCAATCAGCGAGCTCAGTTGAGTCCCCCTCCGTGTGCAGCTGCAGCTGCTCATATAAGCTGATAGTTTCTGAAGTATAGAAGCGAAAACATACGCACAAAATACGCGCATATACGCACGTATACGGAGGACGCTTCAGTGTATCTCTGGCTTTAGGCTGCTACCCACGCGACCCGACCCCGGATAAGCGGAAGAAGATGGATGGATGGATGGAAGGTCGAGAGCTTCAGATCTTTTTGTAAGATATTCCATGAAGCAGGAGCGGAGTAGGAGAAGGCCCTTTTTCCAAGTTCAGTCCTCACTGACGGAACACTGCAGGTAATCATGTCCTGAGAGCGCACACTGTAGCTGCACTCACGCAAAGACATGTAGGAGGAGATGTATGAGGGCAGCAGACCAAGAAGTGATTTAAAGATGAAAATGTACCAGTGGAAGTGTCTGCTGATGATAATACTCTCACCTCCTGTGACTGTGCTCACTCACAATGATGCATTTAGACAGTAAGGGCGTGGGTTAGAGTTGGGGTGGAGGGGAAACTGGCATTATGCCAGCCTTTGCTCCTTATATTTCCCTTTTTTAATTGCACTTTACAACAACACACATCAATAGCACATCTGGGGGCAGGGGTGTGTATGTCGGGGTCTTATTTAAAAAAAAAAAAATTTCACCCCTTGGTTCCCTGGCGGCTATTCTGGGGGTTGGGTCTGGTAAAGTGGCAGGCCGTCGGGTGTTGTCCTGGACTAAGGGGATGTTCGGGGCCTGGGGGGTTGCCGGGGTAGGGCTGGTGGTGCGCTCTCGCTCGGGCTGCTTGGGCTCGGGTGTCCTGTCGGCTGGGCGCGGGTTGGGCCAGATCTTGGATGTCGGCTACTCTCCACCCCAGAATGAATGGGCCTTCCTCCTGGGTTTGGATGTGGGCTGCCCCATATAGGGGACAGGTACATGTCTTGGACCTGTGGGGTATAGAGTGAGTATCGGGATTATGATTGGAGCGTGTCGTTATTGTAGGTCTTTGAGTGAGTGAGGGTGTAGATGAGGGTGGGTCTGTGTGATTGTGTCTGTGTATGAATGTCTATTTGTCAGGCTGGGACAAGAATGCCCTCTCTACATCTGGGGCCGCTTGGTGTCGCTTCCTGCCACGTGGCCCCCTGGTGGGGTGTGCCTTTGCCTGCCTGCGCGCTTGGGGCCCACGGTGTCGGGGGTCGGGCGCTTGAGCATGTGTCGGCTCGGCCTGGTGGCTGCCTGGTGGGGCTCGTGTCCTCTGGTCCTGTTGGGCCGGAGCCTGAGGGGTGTGCGTCCTCAGTGCCCGGGCCTTGGTGCCTGGGGCTACGTCGGTGCGGTGGGCCCCGGCGGGGGTCTATGAGTTTTTCGCTGTTGGCCCCGGGGGGTCATTGTGTGTGGTCACTGGTGGGGGTCTTCCGGCTCTACCCTATGGTTGGATCTGGGGGGTGGGTGAATGGTTCATCCTGCTTGGGTGACCCTGGGGGCTTTGCGCTTGGGGTCCCTCTTGGGGTCTTGGGCTCTGGTCCCCCCTTTGTCTGCCTCGGGTCTTGGGGGATGGATCTCTGATGCTTCACAGTCGCTATTGAATGTTCTATTAGAGAAGCCTATTCACTTATGCATGCTCACAACCACACACAAATGGATACAGGGATGTACTGCACAAGTATGTGTATGTATATGTATGTATGTAAGGTGACCCCCCTACCTACGGCGCCCGCGACCTACGGCAACCCGGACCTACAAACGTATCATATTTAATAATTTAATAAAAATATGAAATAAAAAATAAAAAAACTTTTTTTGTGTGTTTAAATGTTATTAATTTCATGTGTACAACACTTTGTTGCAGCTGTGGTTGTTTTAAAGGCTTTATAAATAATATTTTAATAAAATTATACGTTTTTTATCAGAATTACGCAACTTCCGGCCGTTCCAGGAAATGCCCCGGCAGCCATTTCAGGTAGCTCTGTTGTGCCGGCAGCTAGCTGTGAGGACACTGTTTCTTCCAGGATTGCCTCATATGGATAAATTACTAAGCTGGAATTGCTCTGTGAACTCTGTGGACGTCTCAGCCTGTAGCAGCAGCCATGGATATATCACCGATCGCTCTGTCATCGTGCCGGACCGCCGCGCGAACAGCAGCTCATGGTCTGGCTAACAGGCAGCTAGCAGAAGCTAACACAGGCCTGGAGCAGCTACCGTGTTTCGGCGCGCTGCTCGGCCGACAACATCAACGCACGGCAACCTAAGATGTCGGCTTTGACCATCTCAAAGTAAGAAATTATATTTTTATTTATTCTGTATTAATTAATTATTTTATTCTGTAATAATTTTACAGTATTGAATGTGCTGTGCTGAATAGCAATGTTTAACGTTACTGTGTGTGTTTATGGATGAATGTGTGGTGTAATGTGTTAGATAAGTGTTTGTAAATAAAGTTCTGTGGATGTTTATGGCCCAGTATGTCCGCTTGTTCAGTCTCATGCCGATAAATTTGTGTGCGGCGCTCCGTTAGCGTTATTTCCGCAACGTAAGAACTAAATCCGGACCTACGAACAAGACGTTATTTTCACCCTCTAGGTACGACAAAATTGACCTGAGAACGGTCATTAGGTCCGGAACTCGTTCTTAGGTCGGGGGTTTGCTGTATATATGTATATGTATACAGTATATGTATGTATATGTGTATATAAATGCATATATATATGTGTATGTAGGTATGGGTGTATATATTTATAGTAATCTACTGTACTGCAAAGTCATGAATATTATGTGTATTTTATGCATATATGTTTTCTGGCTGTGTTCTGTCATGTACTTTGCAGGATTGCAGATGGCGGTTGGATGTGTTTGCCTTGTGCTCTTGCAGTGGTGGGCGCCAGACCACCAGGGAGCGCTAATGCGCTAATCCGCTTATAGCGTACCTAAACTATTTGTCAGCGTTACAGCGGATTAACCAACTTTTATAATTCATACGCGGATTTGCGCTATTTTTATTTAAAATGCAGTACCGCTTGTTGTGTTGTTGCTAATACGTAGGTGTAGAATCAGAGTACTGCAGACGGAGCTCACTTCATAACACCATGCTTTATTCAACTTCTTCCAACTTCTTCTTCTCTCCTCCACACATCCTGTTCTCTCCCTACTCGGAGGTTCCCCCTGCTGTCAGTCTTATGCAATTGCAGGACACAACATTTCCCTTTTCCTGAAACAATTACTTACAAGTAATTTTGTACAGTAACCTGACAGCAGAAAATCAAAGTAATCAAATAATTATTTCTGTAAGCCAACAGTAATATGAAAGTTTACCCTTTTAACCCTTTGCATTACAGTATGAACAGTAGTAAATTTACTTGTCTTACAGAACAGTATGAACAGGAATAGTTTACACTTTTTTTCACTCTAACTTACAAAACCTGACAACCAGCTTGGTGCATTTCTATCTCTTTGACTTCTTCTCAACACAGCAAGCGGTTCATCAGTATTTCCTGGCAGTGCATATGCATCGAGTACAGTATCATCATTTTGTTCTGCAGCACGTAAGATTTGTTTTGGGAAGAGTGCAAGTTTTGAAGCATTCCACTTGCGCCCATCACTCAGTAAGAAAGTATTTGGTCCAACTTTCTTCATTACAGTACGTGGTTCTGTGAATCTGGAAGATCCTTTGGAAACGTGATCCGGTCTGCGAACACGAACAG
Source organism: Garcialebias charrua (assembly GCA_038048925.1). Lineage (NCBI taxonomy): Eukaryota > Metazoa > Chordata > Actinopteri > Cyprinodontiformes > Rivulidae > Garcialebias > Garcialebias charrua. The sequence continues at coordinate 16,385 of JBBPBX010053061.1, forward strand.
TGTCCCCCACGTTGAATGTTGGTACTTTAGCTCTCATTTTCTTGTCAGTATATTCCTTCATTTTGTTTTGCTTTTGTTTCACCCTCTGTTGTATTTGAGCTTGGCTTTTGCTCTTCAGTTCTACTGGGAGTATGTTTAACTTGGTACGCATCTTTCTGTTCCTCAGTAGTTCAAATGGAGTAGCTCCGGTAGTTGCATGCGGAGTAGCTCGGTAGTTGTGAAGGAATTCAGTGACAGCTTCCTTCCATGAGCTGTGACTTCTTTCAGCTGTTTGTATGCAGTCTTTAAGCACTCTGTTAAATCTTTCCACAGCACCATTTGCTCTGGGATAATATACACTTGACTTTAAGTGCTGTATCTCTCTCTCTCTCAGAAAAGTAGTAAACGCATGCGAAGTAAACTGAGTACCATTATCTGAAACAAGATACATCGGATTACCCTCCCTACTGAACACAGTGTTTAAAACCCGTATTATTACATCTGTAGTAACAGTAGGAGCGAATGCAACCTCAGGCCATTTGCTGTAGTAGTCTGTTAGCACAATAGCATAACGGCAGTCCCATTTAGCATTTTCAAACGGACCTGTAATGTCTATTGCAACTTTTTCCCATGGTTTGCTAGGAAATTCAACAGGAGTAAGTGGAGCAGTAGTAGTTATTTGTTGCACTGGAACAGCATTCGGCAACATCTGTACTTTATGTATGAAATTTTTATCATAACCAACTTCCCGAACTGACATTCCTGGAGAATGTTCTGAAGCAGTATTTGTTAAAGCTGGTTGAACCATAGAGGTAGTAGAAGTAGCAGTAGCAGTAGCAATTTGTCGTCCCTCAAGCTTCATTTGTAATGCCTGAAATAAGTCTAAACCCAGCAGGGCAGCACCTGACTGAACAACAATAAGAGTACCTTCAGTAGAAATACCATCATGAGAAATAGTAGCTTTTAAGCACCCTTTCACAGCAATTTTCTCTTTTGCATAAGTAACAAGAGTAACTGTAGGTTCAGTTAGTACACAGTCATAAAAGTAGGTGTGGTAGATCTCTTCTGGTATAATGGACACTGATGAGCCTGTATCCACAATCAGTTCAACATCTGTACGTCGTCCATTAACAGTCACTTGAACTGTGCAGAGAATCTTGTCTTGCACTGCATTGTTCATGTAAAGAACCGTGGCTTCATTAACGACGAACTTCACGTACCTCCTTTTGAGTCGAACGGCAAACACGTGAAAAATGACCCACTTTACCACACTCGTTGCATGTCGTTTTAGCAGCAGGGCATGAAGGGTGGTTAGCAAGATGGTCGAAGGATCCACAGCGGAAGCAGGAACGGCGTGTAGTAGCAGCAAGTTGAGTCGTGGAAGTAGCATGGTCCCGCGGCGTCCTCCTCGCGTCCCAGCGGCGGCTTGACTTCGGCTGTCTTTGTACGGCCCTCACGGGAGCTGAAGCGTTAGCAGCGTTAGCATCAGACAGTACAGCCCTCACGGGAACAGAAATGCTAGCAGCGGTAGCATCAGAAAGTACGTTAGCATCTCTTAATCCACTCTCAATTTGTAGCGCCAACGTTGTAGCTTTAGCAAGAGTTAGCTCTGGTTCGAGTAACAGTCTGTCTCTGATTCGAGTATTAGCAACACGCTCTATCAGTTGATCACGTAGCATTTGTTCCTCCATGTTTCCAAAGTCACATGTGGCAGCTAACTCACGCAGAGAAGCTAAGAATTGTTGTACCTTTTCATCCGGCCGTTGTACACGTTGTCGAAACTTGTGACGTTCAGCAATGACGTTCACCTTCGGGATGAAATGTTCTTTAAGAGCAGTAATAGCAGTAGCGAACGTGGTCCCGGTATTCGGCAGGCTGTAGAAAAGTCTTTGTCCTTCCGTACCCAACGCATGGAGTAGAAACCCGCGCTTTCTAGTATCAGGCCAGCCATCTCCCGACGCGGCTATCACTAGCATGTAGTTGTCGAACATCTTTAGCCACGTCGGAAACGGTATTGTCGGTTCACCTGGGCACGGCATGAATGGGGCAGGCAAAGGTACAGAAAGAGCCATCTTCGTCGCCAATGTTGTGGTGTTGCTAATACGTAGGTGTAGAATCAGAGTACTGCAGACGGAGCTCACTTCATGACACCATGCTTTATTCAACTTCTTCCAACTTCTTCTTCTCTCCTCCACACATCCTGTTCTCTCCCTACTCGGAGGTTCCCCCTGTTGTCAGTCTTATGCAATTGCAGAACACAACACCGCTAATAACTAATTATCTATCAGTAAAAACGAAAAAAACTTATTTACGGGCCCGGACGACTGCTAACAGACCATAACCTGTCAGCGCCGGATGTGGTCCATGACAAAAAAGCGTCCCCTCAGTCTCTTTGCTAGAGCGAGCGCTCTCAGTTAGCAGCCAGTGTGTTACGTTTTTTTTCTCTCTCTCTTTTGTTTTCTATTGTTTATTGTTTGTTTGTTTATTGTTTAAGGAAATTCTACCATTGCTGTTCATTGTTCTTTAGTTTTAGCAGGTCACTTTCGTAAATGAGCCCATGAGGTTCAAAAGATTTACCTGACTAAATAAAGGTTGAATGAATGAATACTCTGCAGCCTTATTGCTTGTTTTCGAAGAGTCAGACGAAGAGTTTTTAACATGGAGGGTGAACTTATGGATGTTTCTCAGCGGCCTACGCGACGCGTCTGGATTTAAAAAGTATTTTGCCATTTGCCCTCTTCAAAATGGCGGCCGCGACGGCCACAGAAGATAAGGACTTTCCATGAAAACACGGTAAAAACAATTATTTCTTTGCTGAGAAAAAATATATTTCTTAGCTGACTTTATAGCACAAGGTTTTTCTGAGCTTAACCGGTTCAAATGGTCAAATCTGCTGGATTAAAAAAAGTATTTCGCCATTTGCCCTCTTCAAAATGGCGGTTAGCGTGTTAGCATTAGCGTCCGCTAGCATTGGTAATACATAAGTGCTTTTGAAATTGCGGACCTAAATAAATCAATAAGTGCTTTACAAATAGCGGAACTAATTTTTGGATTAGTGTTGCACTCTTGTAACCGGATCCTTTCTGCGTTGTGCTGGTTTTATGGATTGATCAGGCCGTGACACGGTTTGTCTTTAAACAGGATGACTCAGTTTATTCTGACAGACATGAAACACACAAAACAACCGTGTTAGAAGCTGCCCACTCCAAGTCCTACACAGAACAAAAGTACATAAAAATTAACTTAATAAATCTATAAATAAGCTGAATGTATGTAGATGAAAAATAAACAGCACGCACCTCTCCCACAGGACAACGTGACAAAAGGAGAGAGTCTAAGGGGCGCAAACAATTTAAAGACAAAACCACAGAAGAAGAAATAAAAAGGAGGGGCTTCCGATCTTAAAGAAACATGGCTAAAATAATGACAGTGGTGTTTCAGTCAGGTAATAAACATTATACAATAATACAACAATACAAAAAGACATTTTGTGTAATTATAACAAAGGAGAAATACAACCAGGTTACATTCACCCCCCTAGAATTACACAAAATAAAAAACAGTGTCAGTATCAGTACAAATATTTTGTGTTCTGTAACAAAGTAATACATCAGCATAATCGCTACCCTACAATAGGGTCAGGAGACCAGAGATCGTTCGACGCCTAGTGAGATCTCATGGTATCCCATGGACAACAAGAGGTGCCTTTTACACCCCCCCTATACAGAATGAACACATATGGTACTGAAGCTTATGCAAACCAAAAAAAAAGAGAGATCCTAGTCAATTGCAGGAATCATACAACAAAAATTTGGAAACTCACACATTAATAACAGGTTGAACATTATCCTTATTATACAGTGCCTCAATGACAGCCATGGATTCTATCAAGCGACAAACTGGTTTAATAACCCTCCCAAAGCGTAAAGTTAGGCGGTGAACAACATCCCCTCCCACACTGTCTGGAGGATGAACAAAACCAGCATCATCAGGAAGATGAGGTAAGGAACCAGCAGTCGCCAGTACTCCAGTGTCCATAGAGGAGTTCTCCGAATCATGAGGCAGGTCATTATTTACAACTGATGGAGCCGAGGACACATCCTGAACCCATGATGCAGTACGGTCCTCCCCATCACTGCAGGACAGGGAGTCTGGTAGGGAAGGCTCAGCAGGAGCAGCACTAGGAGCCTCGCTAAAACATCCTGTTTCGTGTAGGTCAGAAACCGGGGGAACTCCAACCACACTGTCAGCATGGCGGTTCACATTGTCATCCAAGGTCATTCCCACAGGTAAAAAGTTCACATTAAGAAGGAGGTTGCGATGCACCACACGCTCATTGCCATGCCGATCTCTAATTCGATAAATGTGGAGAGCAGGTTTGGATGCAACCACCGTGTACATCACAGGCTCCCATTTATCAGAAAGCTTCCGCTTTCCTCTGGCTCCCTTGTTCGCCACCAGGACCTGATCTCCAACTGACAGAGGGTGACCCTTGGCTCTCTTGTTGTACTGGTCACATTGATGTTTCTGCTCTGCACTGGTGCTCTTCTTCAGCCATTAACATGACAGAACGCAGATCTTCAACCAGTGATTTGACATAAGAGTGGCAGTCGCAAATGGCATCATCGTGAAGAACGTTCCGAAAAACAAGGTCAACAGGCAGCCTGGGAATCATCCCAAACATCAGGTAGAATGGTGCAAAGCCAGTGGTCTCATGAACTGTGCAGTTGTAAGCAAAAGTCAGAGACTGGATCATCTGAGGCCATTTGTGCTTCGAACGTGGACAGGCTGAGGACAATTCCTTTTAATGTGTCCTGAGCTGAAGCAGTTGAGACACAGTCTGAACAGTCTGCAGTGCGAGTGTGTTGTATGCTCCTCAGAGCAACAAACTCTGCATGGAGCATGTTGAGGACGTTTAGAACCGCGTGTGTAACTCCCCATATGTTGACCATGTTGTTTTGTAGCAAGAGAAGCTGCACACAAAGACAGAACTTTATCAAACATCTCTGCCATCTGATGAGGCGGTTCAACTCCTGAACTGGAGGAACAAGTTTGCTTGGATGGACCTGCAGTCTGAAAGGGTGTAGATTGTGGAGCAACATGCTGCTGTGGCTGCGGATACAAGGGACCTGAAGCTGAAGAACGATCACATGCAGCCTGGGTAAAATGGACAGCAAATGGTGTCGCATCGGCTGGCAACGCAGCAGTGGGTGATTGAGCACCAAGCTGAGGAAGACAGGAGAGAACCACAGGGCCTGTAGACGAACCAACAACCCTGTTCGTAGTAACCATTGGTCTCCTAAGACTCACAACATGGTTATCAAGGCGACTCTGGACCTCAGCAGCAGTCCACTCCTCAACAGGTTTCAGCTGGAAGGAAAGAGCTAGACCAGGATCAGGACAATGGTTGATGAACATTGTAACAACTTCAGCTCCTGGATCCTCCACCTGCTTCCCGCTTCTACGCAAACACTCATCAGCTGCTTCAATAGACTTGTTCAGTCGGATCCAATAGTCCATGGCAGTCTCTCCATCAGCAGGCAGGATGTTATAAAAGTCTCTCATTGGTAAACTAGAGAATATCAGCTCACCAAAGTTGTGTTTCAGAATATCAAAAACAGTAGAAACTAACTTGTCACTACATGACTGAGGCTGGCAGCGAAGTGACACCTGAACCACATCTCTGGCCTTCCCAAAGAGTCTGGATGTGATGATTTCACACATTTCTACAGAGTTCACACATTTTATTCTTGACAGATAACATCTCATCAAACCCTCCCATTCCTGGATGGAGAAAGTGTCAGTGTGGTCACCTTTGAAATATGGTGGTGCCCTGATATCAGACTGAACAACAAACCTCATTTGTGACTGATCAGTCGGGACGCTGGGTTGGCTGTCATCAACCTGAGACTGACTTTGTGGGTTTAGCCCACTCAGGTTTGTCTTAATGGCATCCCCAATCTGCTTAGCTAAATCAGCAATCACTCCACTGAGAGCCTCAGTAGAAACAAGTTGACTGATGTCAGACCTTGCATTACCAACGGGTGTAGAAGCAGCAGCAGGGACAGGTGGGGGGTTCAACTCAGACTGATCAACAGAACATTCATATGCACTAGAAGGCACATGCCTACCCCTTCCAAATGACATGTAATGTTGGCCCCTCCCCAAACTAAAAGTGACCCTCCGGTCCACTTCATCCCCCTTAAAAGATACCTCAGTGTCAGACATTTCAACAAACAATAACAGATAAACACTACTAAAAAGAAAAATGCATAAAAAAAGAGATATCAAAATAAAGTGAGACTACAGGTTCCCAAACAGTCTAAAACCAAATTAGTCACAAGAGCTCACATGCATCAGTAGGCAAAAAAATAAAAAGAGGATCAGTCTTTCCTACAGACAAAGTAAAAAAACTTTTATAAAAGTAAAAATATGCTTCTTTTTTTCCCCCACCTATTTCCTTGCCTCCCACGTCTGAAACGAGGTGCACAAAACAGAGCAACAGAAACAGTAAAGCCTCCAGTATAGCTGTGCGTTGTGTCCAGCGCCGCTGGACTCGCATGTGTTGCGCGCCGGCAGTTCATTTATACTCTGTGCAAGCGCAGCTCTCTGGAGTGCAGGCTCCAGCAGCTGCAGCCGGGCGGAGCGTTTACCTACAGGACAAATTGAGGTCGCTGATTGGTCATTTGCTGACACGCGAAGCAGTTTATCAATGCGCGCGCGTAGGTGTAGTAAAATTTGAGCTTGGCGCGTTCACGCCCGCGATCAAAGGCTTTTGCCGCGGCGCTCACACGGCGTGCCGCGGCGCTCGGACTCACACGGAGCTATACTGGGGGCTTCACTGTTGTCAGGATACAGCAAGCCTGCCAGTCAAAGCACAGGGCAAAGGCGCGCAGTGCAGCGAACCAGGCGGGGCCAGACTTCAAAGGCGGGAAGAGCACAGCGTTGCAGGTGTAGAAGCAGCAGCGGAGATTCAGCGACACAGCGGGTCGAACGGCACCAAGAGTAACCGGATCCTTTCTACGTTGTGCTGGTTTTATGGATTGATCAGGCCGTGACACGGTTTGTCTTTAAACAGGATGACTCGGTTTATTCTGACAGACATGAAACACACAAAACAACCGTGTTACAAGCTGCCCACTCCAAGTCCTACACAGAACAAAAGTACATAACAATTATAAAGGTTATATAAATAAAGGTTAACAGAAATAAATAAAGGTTGAATGAATGAATGAACATAACAATTAACTTAATAAATCTATGAATAAGCTGAATGTATGTAGATGAAAAATAAACAGCACGTACCTCTCCCACAGGACAACGTGACAAAAGGGGAGAGTCTAAGGGGCGCAAACAATTTAAAGACAAAACCACAGAAGAAGAAATAAAAAGGAGGGGCTTCCGATCTTAAAGAAACATGGCTAAAATAATGACAGTGGTGTTTCAGTCAGGTAATAAACATTATACAATAATACAACAATACAAAAAGACATTTTGTGTAATTATAACAAAGGAGAAATACAACCATGTCACACGAGCATACTCTACCTCCTCATGATTCTACTTTTGATCTTAGTTGATACTGTTATTGATTTTACTTGTTTTATTACTT
>JBBPBX010053062.1:0-13816 GCA_038048925.1 Garcialebias charrua
CTTAGATGGCTTTGTTAATTTACATTTATTTTATATGTGAATGTTTCTGTTCAGTGCCCTGAGATAACTTCTATTGTGACTTGGCACTTTATAAATAAACTGAACAGAAATGTTAGTCCATTCTTCTCTACAGAATTGCTTCTCCTCTTCTGTTGTCAAGACCAGCTTTTTCCAGCTCCTTCTGTTCTCTAAAGTCAAGTCATTTCTCAGCCGTGGTGATCTAGAGAAGGCCATCCATGCCTTTGTGACCTCCAGACTTGACTATTGTAATGCTTTGTATGTTGGTATTAATCAATCCTCCATCTCCCGTTTACAGCTTGTACAGAACTCTGCCGCACGCTTTTTGACCAACACACGAAAATATGAACACATCACTCCTGTCCTGTCCTCTCTACACTGGCTCCCGGTTCAGTTCAGGATACAGTTCAAGCTGCTGCTGTTTGTTTTCAAAGCTCTGAATGGACTTGCACCTCTCTACATCTCAGAACTTTTGAAAGTCCATCAGCCCGGCAGAGATTTACGCTCTGCCAGTCAACACCTGCTGGAGGTGCCTCGCTCAAGGTACAAACAATGGGGAGACCGGTCATTTTCTGTTGCCGGCCCAAAAGCCTGGAACAGCCTCCCCCTTGAGCTGCGTGCCACCTCTGATCTGACTCTGTTCAAAACCAGACTGAAGACCCACTTGTTCAAAAAAGCTTTCAGTGTGTAACTTTTATTACTTTTGGTATTTTAGTATGTAGCATTTTTATTTCCATTGCCTTCTTTTATTGCTGTTGTTTTTTATTCTATTTTCACTGATTTATTGTTCCAGTTTATTCATCTTTTTATCCTGTTAAGCACCTTGGTCAATGCAAGGCATTGTAGGAAGGTGCTATACAAATAAAGTTTATTATTATTATTATTATTATCCTCTCCTCGTCTTAACTTCTTCCTTCCAAAAACATTACAGTCAAGATTTTAACTTGACCTTAAAATTGTAAACATGGCATACAGTCCACAAAGTTATGTTTGACTTGTTCTGTGGTCTAAAGAGTTTTTTGCCACTCTGATAACCTGGTCTTCACCAGGACTTAAAGGGAGTCATCATTTTTGATATACAGTAGTACCTCATTTATCGCGGGTGTTAGGGACTACGCCCACCCGCAATAAGTGAAAAATAATAATAATAATAATAATGAATTCCATTTATAATGCACTTTTCATTAATAAAAATCTCAAAGTGCTAAAAACCACCAAGTAGAGATACAGTAGTCCAAGTTCAAGTTCAGTTCAAGTTCAGTAAGCTTTGTCATAACTAGGGTTGGGCATCGAGGATCAAGAATCGTCTGGAACCGGGACTAACTATCCAGTTTTCCCGAAATCGCTCAAAAATATTTATTTTCGATTCCTATTTTCGATGCCTAGTCCACCAACTGGAAGTAAAAAGCGCCTGCCGAACACCAACGAAGAAGAATCCACCGGAAGTGTTCCCATACATTGAGAGTTAGCATCTGTGTTCAAAAGCGTGGCTTAACTTAAAAAGGACTTTTGCAATAATAGCATTGTCAGAGACGTGGCTAAATTATGAAATATAAATCATGCCCACATCGAAGGTTTTGAATTATATAACATGAACAGAAATAACAGGAGAGGTGGGGGTGTGGCTCTTTTTGTTAATAGTACAATAAAAGGTAATTTCATTGATGAAATGTCAATAATTGATGACAAAATAATCGAAATGATAACAATATAAATTATAATTAAAAATGATAAAAACATTATAATAAGTTCTGTATATCAACCACCTGGTTCTAATATAGAATCATTCACAGATAAATTATAGAGCTACTAGAAAGGGGTTGTAATAAAACAATATTTATATGTGGTGATTTCAATACTGACGGGGAATAAAAGAGATTCAAATAATATCAGTACATTTATAGATTCTATGCATACTTTAAATCTTTACCCATTGATATTGAAACCAACAAGAATCACTATAGTGCGACAATAATTGATAATATTTTTACAAATACAATAAATGGGGATGTGATTAGTGGTATTCTAATAACAGATCTTAGTGATCATTTACCGGTTTTTACAATCTACAAAAAGTATCAAAGTATTACGAAAACAACTGCTAGTAAGAAAAAAATAATAAATACATTTTAAAAAGCTTTAGATAAATTCAAAGATGATTTAGCTAAACAAAATTGGGAAAATGTTTTTATGTTGAAGATGTAAACAAATCATATGATGTGTTTATGAATATTTTGGAGGTGTTGTATGAAAAAACTGTGTACTAAAAAATTATACTAAGAAGAACATTGTAGATCAAAAATGGATGACTAAAGGACTGAGAAATGCATGTAAAAAGAACTGTTTGTATTCAAGTTTCTTGACGTGTAGAACACAAGAGGATGAAGACAGATATAAGAAGTACAAAAACAAATTAGTAGGGATTATGAGAAAACATAAAAAGAATATTATAGTGATTTATTGAATAAAAGTAATGGTGACATGAAGTGAATTGTGTTTTGAAAAAACATATAGTAAAAACAGGTAGTTCACAGAATTTTGTAATACAGTACACAATGAGAAAAATTTATGATAAAAAGGACATTGTTAATGGATTTAATCCATTTTTTGTGAATGTTGGAACTAATCTTGCTGCAAAAATACCAAAAGTTGATAAAAGTGTGAACTATTTAATTGAAGGTTGTCCAAACATGTTCCTAAAGGGAACTGATAATGAAGAAATAATGAACATAGTTAATACATTTGCAGACAAAAAATCTAAGGATTGGATGGATATGGATTTGTAAAGAATATAATGAGTCATGTAATTAAGCCATTCACATATATATGTAACTTGTCCGTAACAACTGGAGTATTTCCAGATCAAATGAAAGTGGCTAAGGTGGTTCCTCTTTTCAAAAGTGGTGATAAATCTGTGTTCAATAGTTACAGAGACCGATATCATTGTTACCACAATTTTCGAAGATCCTGGAGAAACTGAAAGTTATGCACCATAACTCACGTTCCCTGAAGGAAGGGAACAAGGTGCAACATATGACTATGGGAATTGCGCCGCCGCGCGGTTCACCTGAAGTAATACAATCACGCATTGAATAAGGCAGGTGGGCGTCAGCGTCAGCAATGAGGCCCTGCCCTCTTTGCATAAAAGGGGCTGATGCCCAGCCTTCTATCTCAGGGTGCACTTCACCGAGCTTGGGCATTGAAAGGGCAAACATGTGTTGCACCTCGTTCCCTTCCTTCAGGGAACATGAGTTATGGTGCATAACTTTCAGTTCCCTTATCAGTCAGTACACTCAGTGCAATATATGACTATGGGAAAGTATTTCAATCAGGTCAGGTCAGGTTCAGGTTACTTTATTTATACCCAAGGGTAAATGTGGTTTGCAGTGGTAAAAAGCATACATCCATCCATGCGCACACACAAATAAAAACAGTAAAAACATTTAGTAAAAACACTTCAAAGAAACCATAAACAGATAATGCACATAACGGTGTTAAGGCTCCCCAAATCATATGTAAAATGAAAAATAAAAACATATAACCACTAAAAGCTTCAACGTTATTTCAGTTTGTTCATTTCAGTAACAGCAGTGGGAACAAAGCTATTTTTAAAACGTGTTGTCCTACATTTAGGGACTAAAAACCTCCGACCAGAGGGAAGAAGCTGAAACTCTCCGTACAGGGGATGAAGGACATCTTTTAAAACAGAAGAAGCTATCCTCTGTACCTGACTAACGTACATGGATGTAACTGAGGTTTGGGTTCCTCCGGTCAGTTTAGATGACAGCTTAACAATCTGCTGAAGGGAATTCTTTCCTCTCAGTGTAGTGTGACCAAACCATGACACCAAAGAAAAGGATAAAACAGATTCAATAAAAGCACGATAAAACATGGTCATTATGGTTCGGTCAATATTAAAATGGTTGAGTTTCCTTAGACAATAAAGGCGCTGGTGGGCCTTTTTGCACACCTTGTCAAAATTGGTTTCAAAGTTTAATTTATCGTCTATGATTGTCCCGAGATATTTGTAAGACTGCACTGTCTCAATTGCTTGACCTTTAATTAAAGTGACTCCGTGCTGGTGAGGTTTCTTCCTAAAATCAATGATCATGTCTTTTGTCTTATCTGTGTTTAGTTTGAGGAAAGAGTCCTCGCACAGGAGCAACTGTGCCACAAAGTTTCATTTGAAACTGATGATACAAAAAATCATGTTTGAGCCTTTTAGGTAAACTGTACATTTATTTTCAGTCATGTGTCATACTAACCATGAGCAGTGGTGGGTCTCATCAGCAACAACGATGAGACGGACTACAGGAACGAGGTGAGCCGCATGGCCTTGTGGTGCGGACACAACAATCTCACTCTCAACGTGGAGAAGACAAAGGAGATTGTCGTGGACTTCAGGAAGAGGGATGCCCAACATGCCCCTCTGACCATCAACAGCACCGCAGTGGAGAGAGTGGACAGCACCAAGTTCCTGGGAGTGCACGTCTCAAGGACCTGTCCTGGAGCAGGAACACTGCAGCACTGGCCAAGAAGGCTCACCAGCGTCTCTACTTTCTCCGCAAGCTGAAAAGGGCTGGAGCTTCAACCCCCATCATGTGCACCTTCTACAGAGGTGCCATAGAAAGTGTCCTGACCAGCTGCATCACTGTGTGGTTTGGTGCATGTACTGCATCCTGCCGCAAGAGCCTCCAGCGCATCGTGAGAGCAGCTGAGAAGATCGTCGGCACCTCCTTCCCCTCACTGCAGGACTTACACAGCAACCGCCTCACTCGGAAAGCCCTCTGCATGGCAGGTGATCCCACACACCCACTACACAGCTGCTTCAGACTGCTGCCATCAGGGAGGAGACTGAGGAGTCTCCAGGCTCGAACCAGCAGACTGAGAGACAGCTCTGTTCATCAGGCAGTCAGGATGCTAAACACTCTGCCTGCTCTGCCTCCCCTCCCATTTGAACTGCCTTAACACAAAAACTTTCTCACACATTACCACACAACACAAAGATTTTAACACTGGACTCTGTGTCATCAAACGGGTTATTCACTAATTGAGGACCATGGGAGACCGAGCATTCTGTGTGGCTGCCCCCGCCTGTGGAACTCCCTCCCTGACGACCTGAGAGCTCCACAGTCACTGGTTGACTTTAAAAGCAGCATAAAGACCTTTCTTTTTAAGCAAGCCTATTCTGCCTCCACATGATTTTATCTTTGATCTTAGCTGATATCATTATTGATTTTACTTGATTTTATCACTTGTTTTATTTTATTTATTTTTTAAGCAAGCCTAATCTGCATCCACATGATTTTATCTTTGATCTTAGTCGATATTATTATTGATTTTATTTGATTTTATCACTTGTTTTATTTTGATCTTTGCTTTGTTGCACTTTGTAGCACTTTGAGATTTTTATTAATGAAAAGTGCATTATAAATGGAATTCATTATTATTATTATTATCACTAAACTCTCGGTCATGTGCTCATTCAGTTTGCACTACTTCTCATATTTGCACTAATGTTTGTATTACATTACTGCCTATAGTCATACTACTGTTTACATTCACTGTTTACATTTATTAATACTGTTTACATTTATTACTACTGTTTACATTTATTACTACTGTTTACATTTACACTACTTTTATATCTACACTACTGCTGATACATATACAGTATTCTCTGACTAGCCTTATTTAAGGATGCCCAATGTGCCTTACTGCATATGCCACTTTGCCTCTATACCAACATCAACTACCTCATACATATACTGTGTACATTAACTCATATGCTGCTTTGCCACTCTTTGCAAATGTCAATGCTAGAACCTTCAGTTTATTTTATAGATATACTTTTTATACTTTTTATACTACTATGCAAAAACTCAGGACAGTATTACACTTTTATTATTTCATTTTATGCTTATGTTCATTAAATGTTTAGTGTTTTAGTGTTGGTGTAAATTTTCATACTTTTATACTACTATGCAAAAACTCAGGACAGTGTTACACTTTTACTATTTTATGCTTATGTTTATTAAATGGACCACCCCTGCCGCATCTGTGCTGGATTGTCCGCCGACGAGCGGGAGCGCCGGGCCGCTCTGCTCGAGCTAGCCCAAGAAGGCGCGCACCCCTGTAGGGACGAGTCTACGGGGGGAGCGAGAGGCCGCCCTGCACGGGCTAGCCAGAGAATGCACGCGGTCACGGAGGGGTGAGTCCCTGGAGACACAGGATACTCAACCGGACGAGCCGGACTGGTCGTCCGAGAGAGAGTACGGCAGCGAGGCGAATGGGCCCGGGGCAGGAGCCCTCCTCGCCGGGGCCGAGCCCTCCTCCCACCATAGGTGCACTGCTGCACGTACTGCCGGCCATCATCAAAGAGGCTGCAGGTTTGGATGTCCCAGTGCCGCCGCCGCCGAAGTCTGACGACATGCTGAGAAGGTTTTGCGCCACTTCGAGTCAACGCGTGGACCCAATATGGCCACCCTTCCCGGGCGTACTGATATACAGGACGGAGGGCACAGCAAACCCTGCAAACCCTGCAAAGATGAAGGCACCCCTGTTGGCTTAGCAGAGGGTTTTGGCGCCAAAACGGGGAGGCTGGACCAGAAGCCCGCCCCATCCGGTAAGCTAGACCAAACAGTGCTACAGCTAGCTAACCGAGTGTTATGCCGCAGCAGCAGACAACAACGTGGCGCTGCTTGCGTTCCACATGTCCAAGCAGCTGGAGAAAGCTGAGCTGCCGGAGCCGATGAAGAGCTCGCTCTGCACGATGGCAGACGTGACTCTGAACCTGTGCGCCGCCTGCCTGTCCCGCTCCACAGGGTGGCTAACCATGATCCACCGCGCCATCTGGCTACGCCAGGCGCCGAATATGTCGGAGTCTCTAAAGAAAGAGCTACTCCAAGGAGCGTTCTCATCGGAGAACTTGTTCGGGACAAGTCTGAAGGACTTTAGAGAAAAGTCCAAGATGGCAGAGGAGGTGTCTGAGACTGTGAAGATCCTGATGTCTGCTCAGCGACCCCCACGGAGCTGGAAGGAAGGTCGCCAGCAGAGGCAACAGTTCAGACAGTCCACGGCTGCAGCTGCCTCCAACCGTACAAAAATAAAAAACACAAAAAATAAATAATAATAATAATAAAAACTATATATATATATATATATATATATATATATATATATATAAACAATGTTGTGAGGCTGCGGTGCAGCTGTCACACGCCTGTCAGGCCTCAGTGCAGGCCTGCAGACTTATCCGCCAATCACCAGTGCCCTCCTCTGGTGCGTCATGACGTGGAACGTACGGATGACGTATGAGGAAGGACAGAGGTGTGTTTGGGTGAGCAAGGACTTCATGCTTGGGCTGGACCCAATGGGGCATGGACTACATCCTGCTACGCCCTTTATCCAATAGGAGCTAAAGGGCGAGCTATACGAAGTATAACGTTGGTTACGTATTGTAACCCCAGATTATACGAGTATAGCGGAGCCCTTTAGCTTTGTGGGCCCCATTGGCTCTTGGACGGCTGAATGATAAGCTGTTCGAGGCTGTTCCTTCCGTGTGGTGGACTTAAATACACACAGGGCGGGCCCACACTGTAGGTGGGCGTGGACTAAAAGGTTATTCAGTTGCCGAAGCCGAAGGCGCAGCCGACGGGCAGACGCGTCCGAGACTAAGGACCGAGCGTCGGCCCCGCCGCCGTGGCCCAGCGTCGCCCGTCCCCCGGAAGGGACGGAGCCACGTGGAGGGTCACGTCGACGGTTATTCAGTTCGGCTAGCCTGTATAAATAAAGGTTGAATGAATTAAATGTTTTAGTGTTTTAGTGTTTAAATGGTTACTAACCGTGTTTCCATCCATTTTCATTTCGAATTTTGAGCTTATTTTTGAAATCTCGCAAAAATGTAAATACAAATTAATGCGGATCAGAAGTGTTTCCATCTACTGGCTTGTAGCGCATCTACCAAGCCACGCACAGCGTCATTACGTCAGACGTCAGCGTCATTACGTCAGCATTGCGCATGTCTACAGTAAACAGGAAGTAGCGGTTGAAAACAGAACCCGACCACACATCTCGTCAAAATGGAGAGAATATTTCAGGTACGTGTTGCTATCGGGCAAGTTGTATTTATTCTGTCATGCCAACTAGTTTTAGCGATGTTACATGTTGTCCGGAGCGGAAACAGCTGATCAGTCACGTGACGTGAATGTTCGCTACGGCAGAACTGAGTCGGCAAATCTGTTTCCATCTGTCGTTTTGCGCATCTGCTCATTTTCGAAGATCCCAAAAACCACCTCAAGCGAGCGTATAAACTTTTTGGCGAATTTGAGGAAGTAACTTCGCATTTTGCCGTTTCCATTAAGCTTTTCTGCTGCGATACTTCAAAATGCGCATCTAGAAACCTTGATGGAAACACGGCTACAGTTGCACCGAGGGACTGAGAGAAACACAATTTCAATCCTGTGTCTGTCCTATACATATTGCAGTTCTGACAATAAAGTTGACTTTGACTTTGACTTTGATGTGATTATTATTATTTTATTTTTGCATTTAAAGACAGGATTTCAGCCTTTCACAACAGTAGCAGTCCTGTGTTTAGGTTTTAGTATGTTCGCTAAGACCCTTTTACAGTGGATGACAACACTGCTAATATGACGTGATGGTTTTATAGCTTTAAGTAGAAAGTTTATGGTGTTTTAGTATTGTGGTGGCAACTTATCAGGGTCCTAGATGCAGCATGGGGGAGCATGGTGCACAGTCATAGCTTGTTTCAAGAGAACTTTAAATAGGGCTGGCCAAACTGATTGAGGCTATGACTGAGACAGTAACCGTGTTTCCATCTATTTTCAATACGAATTTTGAGTGAATTTTTGAAAATTTGCAAAAATGTAAATAAAAATTAATGCGAAGCAGAAGTGTTTCCATCAACTGGCTTGAAGCGCATCTACCAGGCCACGCAAAGCGGCATTACGTCAGACGTCAGCGTCATTACGTCAGACGTCAGCGTTACGCATGTCTACAGTAAACAGGAAGTAGCGGTTGAAAACAGGACCCGACCACACATCTCGGCAAAATGGAGAGAATATTTCAGGTATGTGTTGCTATCGGGCAAGTTGTATTTATTCTGTCATGACAACTAGTTTTAGCGATGTTACATGTTGTCCGGAGACGAAGTCACGTGACGTGAATGTTCGCTACGGCAGAACTGAGTCGGCAAATCTGTTTCCATCTGTCGTTTTGTGCATCAGCTCTGTTTCGAAGACCCCAAAAACCACCTCAAGTGAGCGTATCAACTTTTTTTGAGAATTTGAGGAAGTAAATTTGCATCTTGCCGTTTCCATTCAGCTTTTATGATGTGATACTTCAAAATGCGGATCTAGAAACCTTGATGGAAACACGGCTTGTGGCAAGGTCATAGAACCAACTTAACACAGCCAGCACACTAGCAGTGGTAACATCATGCTTGAATGGTACAGGTTTCTAGCAAAAGGGTCCCAAAAGACAGAGCATGGTTCAGCTAATTACCCAAATGAAGTTGTTTCTAGATTCTGATCAGTTGATAAAATTAAGTTTTCCATGCAAGGCTAAGGGGGAGTTGGTGCCTAATGTCAGCGGCCATTGTGCAAGAGGCATAGCACATTTATATTATAGTAATTAAATTATGTGTTTTAATACTTAAAATATTTTATTATATAATATTTTAATATATATTTTAAATATTTACTTGCACACACTATTTTGTATTTAGTCATTCATTTTAGGCAGTGACATTTTTCCTGCTTTTAGTTATTTATTTTAGGTGGTGCAGCTCTTCTAGTATTAATAGTCATTCATTATTTTAGGGTTTAATGTGTCTACAATTTAAATAATTTGTTAGACAGTATTTTTAACCCAGTTTAAAGTACAGAATTGTACACCTTTTTTTTTTTTTACCATTGGTCTATTGTATTTGACCAGCTTTTTCCTTGCTGAGTGGCAGGGGCAACGGGTACCATTGTCTCACTGTGTGAAAGGCATGTTACAAGTCCATCAAAGGAACACGTAGATACAAATGAGACAAACAACCATTCACACTTTTAACCATACCTGGGGATTTAGTTATCAATTAACCTAATATGCATGTTTTTGGGCTACATTGCTGCCAATGTCCAGTCAAATTACAATATGATGTCTGTGGAAAACCAGCTGTCATATAAAGAGAAAATAGTTACTACATTTTCATTGAAGAACTGTATTTTAATGCATGTATGTATGTATGTATTTCTCTCCTGTACATGCCTGGCATGCCTCTTGGACTGTGCAAAAAAGGCAGAGAAATACTATTCCAAAATACTACAAAAAAATACTGTGAATAAAACACTGTCTAGCTAATTTACTAAACTAGACATCTTCACTAAACTCTGAGAAAAAAAAGTGAACCAGTGGTGTGATGGCAGTACCTGCAGCCACCCAGTAAACAAAGGTTGAGGTCATAAATCATTATATTTTTAGCTGATTGTAAATATGCATATGTTTAGATAACCCAAGTTCAATAAATGAGCATTTATGTACACTACATTGCCAACAGTATTTGCTCATCCATGCAAATTACTGGAATCAGGTGATCCAATCACTTCCATGGCCACATGTGTATAAAATGAAGCACCTATGCATGCAGACTGTTTTTACAAACATTTGTGAAAGAATGGGTCATACTCGGGAGCTCAGTGAATTCCAGCATGGAACTGATAGGATGCCACCTATGCAACAAATCCAGTCGTGAAATTTCCTCACTCCTAAATATTCCACAGTCAACTGTCAGCTGCATTATAAGAAATTGGAAGTGTTTGGGAATGACAGTAACTCAGCCACGAAGTGGAAGACCACGTAAATTGACGGAGCAGGGTTAGTGGATGCTGAAGAGCATAGTGAAGAGGTTGCCAACTTTCTGCCGAGTCAATCATTATAGACCTCCAAACTTCATGTAGCCTTCAGATTAGCTCAAGAACAGTATGCAGAGAGCTTCATGGAATGGGTTTCCATGGTCGAACAGCTGCATCCAAGCCATACATCACCAAGTGCAATGCACAGTGGCGGATGCAGTGATGTAAAACACACCACCACTGGACTCTAGAGAAGTGGAGGTGCATTCTCTGGAGTGACGAATTGTGCTTCTCCATCTGGCAATATGAGGGATGAGTCTGGGTTTGGCCAGGAGAACAGTACTTGTCTGACTGCATTGTGCCAAGTGTAAAGTTTGAATGAGAGTGGATTCATGTGTGGGGTTGTTTTTCAGGAGCTGGGCTTGGCCCCTTAGTTCCAGTGAAAGGAACTCTGACTGCTTCAGTATACCAAGACATTTTGGACAATTCCATGCACCCAACTTTGTGGGAACAGATTGGAGCTGGCCCCTTCCTCTTCCAACATGACTGTGCACCAGTGCACAAAGCAATGTCCATAAAGACATGGATGGCAGAGAACGGTGTGGATTAACTTGACTGGTCTGCACAGAGTCCTGATCTCAACCTAATAGAACACCTTTGGGATGAATTAGAGTGGCGACTGAGAGCCAGGACTTCTCATCCAACATCAGGATGTGACCTCACAAATGTGCTTCTGTAAGAATTGTCAAAAATCCCCATAAACACACTCCTAAACCTTGTGGACAGCTTTCCCATAAGAGTTGAAGCTGTTCTAGCTACAAAGGGTGGACCAACGTCATATTGAACCTTATGGATTAGGAATGGAATGTCACTTAAAATCATATGTGAGTCAAGGCAGGTGAGTGAATACTTTTGGCAAAGTAGTGTATTTATGTAGTTTATTTTGACACTTCAGCTACCTTTTCTATAGTTGTTTACCATATGGAGTGCACACATTTAAAATGTAATTAACTTCCTGTGTCAAGTCTTGCTGTAAATTATTTTGGCATTTGCAATTATTTAACTTTTTTTTTCTTTGAGTTGCCAGTTCCATTGGAGATGCTGTTGAATTTGCCTTACCCCTGTAAACTGCCTTACAACTGTAAACAGCCCCACCTGCATCACATCTGGAGATCAGTCTTACTGGGCTGTACCATGTTGTATGTCAGCAGAAAGAGGTTTATTTTTCCCTTCATCTTCTTTCTTAACAGCAAATTCACTCTCAATTGTTCTTACGCCCTTCCTGACACAACCACAGACCACCGAGATACCACAACTCTCTGTGTGGAGCAAGGAGCTGACATATTTGGTCACCTGCACTTTGGTCCTGTGGGTGTTTAAAGTGCTCTATAAATAAAGCTGGTATGGTAAAGCTGGTATCTTGGGCACCAGGGAGAGCAGACGGTGGGGGTTAAGTTAATCTTGAAACAGGTAAGATGGTGCCCGTGTGCATGGCTTGCAATCCACCTCTGCTGGCGGTGTTCTGATTTTTTTGTGTTTTGATCGTTTGTCATCTGGGACATAAACACGCTACTTGCTGGTGAAGATTCTCAGTCATCCAGGACATGATAAAATCAGAACAAGTGTTCAATACAAAAACAACTGGACTTCATTTGTTGCAGAAAACGTTTCACCCTCTATCCAAAGGGCTTTTTCAATTCAAGGAGCAGGCTGTGTGACAGTGAAGTTATAAACAGGCTGACATGCCACGCACCAACCTATGTAAATTGGAGGCTGAGATAACGCCCACACATACCTGAGATAACATACCCATCCTATGTAAATTGACAAATCAACACATCACACCTTAACAGTAGGGGGTTTCTTAAGATCTTTGTTACCCTAATTCACAGAAGCAGCTACTGTATTTTCTGGAATATAGGTTGCACCTGAATGTAGGTTGCATTGTCCAATAATTGCCAAAGAATTAGAAAAATCCATATATAGGTCACACCTGAATATAGGTCGCACCTAGGTCAAAATGTGGAACATGTTTAGCTCTGCTGCAAATGTCTGCCACAGGAGCGCACAGCAAGGCTTTTAAGAAGATTGACACTTAAAAACAATTATTTGTTTGATAAAAATTATAGCAAATATGTGTCTGAGCTGAACTTTTCTTTAATAAATTAATAATTTTAGCAGGATAAACACCTAAAAAATATATTTGTTAGCTGACATTATTGTAAGAGTGTGTCTCAGTTTAATTTTTGTTAATAAATGATTACAAATCAGCTTATTTTATAAAAAGCCATAAATAGGTCGCACCTGAATGTAGGTTGCAGGGCATGCAAAAATGATAAAAAGCCACAACCTATATTCCGGAAAATACGGTACTCTGTTCTCAACAGTGCAAACGCGCTACTGTTATATGATCGACAACAACTACTGGATCTTTGTTTTTCTGCCACTGATGTAACTTGTTTGGATCAATATGAGCATACCTCTGGACAACCCCCCTCCCCCACTGCTGGTGGACCTGCCTGTTTACCTCTGCTGCACCCACCACCTGCCTACCCGGAGATATTGCTCCAGACGCCGGGGAAAACGAGCTGGCCAGCTGGTGAAGCTCAAAGCCCTGTGTGCTGCATCTTCCTCTCCAGCTGATGGTCATGATTTCCATCGCCAGCTTGCCGCGTGCCCGGACCAGGTAAACAACGGGAGCTGTCGGCCGGTGCGGCTCACTGCTTGACCCGGAGAGGCTGTTACTGAAAATCTGCGGCCGCTGGCGCGTGCTCTCTCCACCGCTGCTGGGTCCAACCGGGATAATATCAGTATGTGTGTGGTCAATGCAAGATCTGTCACCAACAAAAGTTTAATGCTCAGGGATAACTTTCAAGAGTACATTTTGGACTTTTTCTGCATCACAGAGACTTGGATGTTGTATGTCTACAAACTGC
>JBBPBX010053063.1:0-23975 GCA_038048925.1 Garcialebias charrua
TATATATAAATGTATACATGTGTATGAGTTAACAATCAACAATCTAAAAAACTGGATTATTCTTCAAATATTTATTTTAACTGCAACACTAACTGTCTCGTGGTTCTGACCCATTTGGAGAAAGAATAAAAACACATTAGATTTCAGGAGATTTGACCATTTAATATGTGACTACACATAAAAAGAAATCAACGAGGTGTACATTAATCAGCAAAAACAGTTCAGTTTTCAGCTCATGAACGAGTTGAGCTGAATGTGTAAAGAAAAACAAAAACAACATTAAAACTTTTTGTTTCTGAAATAATTGAGATTTGGAACCATTAATAAGGGAAAAAAAACACATACACTTAACCAAAAAAAAACAACAACATTGAAATAGAATGACATTTTTCAAAACTCTTTATGTTAGCAACCACAAAAAGCCATGCCCATCCCTTTTACCAAGTGTCTCTCACATTACATTTACAATAACAAGTTGTACACGTGGACATGTGGTACAAAATCCACAAATTTCACAAATATCACAGTAGAACTGCTATTAAATATTTATAAAATATCATTGACTGAGTTAAACTGATATCTTGTTCGTGGCTTGATAGATTAAAAAATGCTAAGCTATAAGAACAAAACATCACTGTAGGGCAATGAATTTTTTTAAAGTTTAGTAAAATGCTGAAGTATTCTACATTCGTAATGTCCTTCTTGCAACGTGACCGCTACATTTTCTTCAATAAGCAAAGTTGATCAAAATATTTTAGTTACCTTTTCCCCCAAGCTAGTACCTAAATCTGTATCGAAACTGAACATCTCTGACGGGCTGCATCGAGCCAAAGCCCCATCTCCTGATGTCGATTTCAGGAATCTCCTCATCTGGGTTCTTCATCTCAAACTCAAAATAGACCAACATGAGGAACACAAACTGTTTCAGCTCGTTGGTGGCAAAGAATCGCCCGGGACACATGGAGACCCCTGCACCCCAGGGCATGTTGTAGTACTTCACCTTCTTCCCTGCTTTGTAAAACTCGGTTTTCTTGCTGCCGTCCGGGTTCAGAAAGCGGTCGTATTTGAAGGTCAGAGGGTCAGGATGGATCTCTGGGTCGACGTGGACAGCGCTGTAAGGAAAGATTGCCATTCTGTCTCCCTCACGAATTAAGTATTCGCGCCCGTCGGCCAACTTGAGAGTCATGTCCTGGAGCACTGCCCTGGTGAGGAGAGGTGCAGCTGTGAGCCGGAGGGTCTCCTCCACAACGCTGTCCAGGATTGGTGTCTTAGAGAGCATTTCACGAGTCAGGTCAATCAGGGGGCCTCCAGGTTGGACTTCCTGCCCAGTCTCCTTTAGGACTTTATCAACCTCTTCTCTGACGGCTTCCATGGCCTCTGGGTGCTTCAAGAGGAAGAGGAGAAGCCAGAAAGAAGAAGGCCCCGTGTTACCCTGGGAAGCCCAAAGCAGCACAAACATGTACTTGTTAATGCTGGACTCCTGCATGCCCCGCTCCTCTTTGGCTTGATGCATGTCCCACACCCAGCGACTGATGTTGTCCTTGTTTTTCATCTTCTGCACTGACACAGCGTCCCAGAAGAACGACTGTAGCCTGTCTGCTTCCCACTTCTCCTTTGGGGGTAGGACCCCGTAGGCCAGGTTGGGGAAAAGTTGGTCGTATTTACGAAACTCGGAAAACAAAGTGTCAGACTGAGCTCTGTCTTTCTCTTTGGCTTTCTCCTCGCTGCCCTCAGACTTGTGTGGCGCATTTCCAAACAAGGCTAAATAGCCTGCTCTGAACACAATGTTGTAGCTGTACATGAACAGGCCATCTTCCTTCCAGGTGTCTTGTTCTGAGCCGATGCTGTGCAGCATCAGGTTCTGCAAGTTGCTCATCATGGCTTGCGTCATTATGCCCAGACCATCTCCCTTCAGATGTTTATTGCTGGAACTTTGAAGGATGTGGTGGTCGTCCTCAATGGACGCGTACCCGAAAACTCTATGGACCAGCTGTGATGCAAACTTTCTGAAGTCCAGCTTTTCTCGACTCTCCTTGACAAAAGCCCCAAAGGACAGAGGGTCCTGAAGGAAAGTGAAGTAATGTCCAGCCAGCTGCACCGTGAAAACATCACCATGTTTCTCCTTCATCCGTTCCAGGAACTTGAAAGTGTCCCTGCGAAATTCTAGCACATGACCCAGCCAAGGAATGAGACCCTTGTCGAGAGGGGGTTCTCCTGGCCTCCGCTTTCGAAAAACCCCAAGGAGGTACAGCCCTCCAACCAAAGCTACAAAAATGCCGAAAAGGACTGTGAGCAGGAGTCCCATGACTGAATTCTCTGACAGCCACGCATGGAATGGTAGTTAACTTGAGGTCCACCTTTACCACGATGCACTTACTTTTAGCTCCTCCTCTACAGATCAGATGGCAAAGCCCACAGAAAAGCTCAGCCACTGCTGTTGTTAAAGTGTAAGAAAAAACTTTACATGTTTTTCAACTTAGCTTGGGCTTTCTGGAATTCCTTAGGAAACTGATGTATGCCAGATGCTGCAGTAAAAACAGAACTGTCTGTAAAAATACAGAACCATCCTGGATAAAATAGATCAGTTTAACTTTGCTTATAAAACAAAAATATATTCTCCTGTCTTTGTTTTATCTTCATTGTCGTGCACTGTGTATGTATATTGTTTTTATATGATCTTAAAACTGCATAGTTTGTTGTTTTATCTTAGTAAAGTAATTATATTTGTTTGTATCATGTCACAGTTCTCTTGTTTTATTTATTCTATGAAGGCCAAAGTAGTGCACTGAATGAAAAAAAAAAAAGCTACTGAATGGATCTAAAAGAACAAAAGGAGTCAATTTACAGGGAAGGTCAGCTTTCCTAATCCAAATAGCTTCCGTCTCACTTTGATCAGTACGGAGAAAGTCGACCTTCACTTGATTTATCTAAAGAGACCACATAAACTACACCACCGATAAACCACTTGGTGTTACAAGGGTCAGAAAAGAATGAAAGTTGACCTTGACCCACATATCAAACCAGCCTGCTGACCTTCATTCTGTTCCTAAAACTGTTGCAATCCTTTTTTTTTTTTTAAGTTCACATATGTATGCACAATTGCAAAACTTTATGGACTACCATTAACTAACATTTATCTTTAATGATAAGAGTTAAACAGAGAGAGAGAGATGTGCTCTACAATGCCCTTAAACCTAATCAAATAATAATAATAATAATAATGAATTCAATTTATAATGCACTTTTCATTAATAAAAATCTCAAAGTGCTAGTCAGTGAAGTGAGCAGACTTCTCGTTCACTGTTGGTTTTATTTGCTACTGTGGACATTTTAACTATGATATTTATAAGCTGCCTTGCCATTTCTTTCTTTTTTAGAAAGGTAATAGTGAGGGAGTCGAGGAATATTTATAATACAAAGCACTTCTTTTTTTTTATACACTTAATTTTTATTTTTAAATAATGCTACTTATACCTTGGTTTAAGAACAGCATGTCATTTCAAATCAACCTTTCTACCTGTCTGATTACAGTTTATGTGACATGATGACCTGCTGTAATGCTCTCAATGGAAATCTGCTGCCACCTACTGCATCACAGCTGTGGTTAGAGCTTTTCTGTGAAAACAAGACTCATCTGTGCTTCAAATCTTTTGTCTTCATCTCAACACATCCATCCATCCATCCATTTTCTTCTGCTTGGCCTGGAGTTGTGTTGTGGGGGCAGCAGCGTGAGCAGGAAGGCCCAGAGATGGAATCCTGAGGTCATTGCACTGAACTGGACTCCCTTCCATCTCTGGCCCCACCAAATTATGTCTATATATGTTATGAACAGAATATGTGACGACGGGCAGCTCTGGTGGAGTACCCCTGAAGGGGTCCAGCTTACAGCCGTCAGTGTGAACCAAACTCTTGCACCGCTCGTCTTCTTCTTCTTCCGGCTTTTATTTTTTTCAGGGGTCACCACAGCAAGTCATCCTCATTCAGCGCTTTTACATCCAAACCAAAAGCTATTGAGGCCAATTCAATGAAATGTGCCTGTTTTAATACAAAGTAGCTTGTTTTGTTGTACCTGTTTTTTTTATAGCTTGACATTTTCTTTTAACTGTGTAATTTTTTGTTGTTGTATTTGTTGCTGCCTCTTGGCCAGGTCTCCCTTGAAAAATAGGTTTTTAATTTCAATGTTTTTTTTTATCCATCCATTATCTTTTACCCGCTTCTTCCATTTTGGGTCACAGGGGTCGCCAGTGCCCTTGTCCAGCAATCACTGTGCGAGGGGCGGGGTACACCCTGGATGGGTCGCAAGTCCATCACAGGGACACATAGACAAACAAGACAAACAACCATTCAGTCTCTCACTCACACCTAGAAACAATTTAGAGTTACCAATCAGCCTAATATGCATGTTTTTGGTCTGTGGTAGGAAACTGGAGTATCTGGAGAAAACCCACGCATGCACGGAGAGAACATGCAAACTCCACCCAGAAAGGCTCCTGGACCAGGATTTGAACCAGGGACCTGCTCGCTGAGAGGCAGAAGCTCTACCAGTTGTGCCACCATGCATTTTCTTTTACTCCTAGTAAAATAAAGGTACAATAAAAAATTAAAATGCTGGGAACGTCTGGCAGAGTCTCCCGTAAGACGGAGCTTTAACTCCCACCTCCGGGAGAGCTTTGAACACGTTCCGAGGGAGGCGGGGGACATTGAGCCCAAGTGGGCCATGTTCCGCGCCTCTATTGTCGAGGCAGCTTATCAGAGTTGTGGCCGCAAGGTTGTTGGTGCCTGTCGTGGTGGCAACCCTCGAACCCGGTGGTGGACGCCGGCGGTGAGGGATGCTGTCAAGCTGAAGAAGGAGTCCTATTGGGCCTTTTTGGCCTGTGGGACCCCGGAAGCAGCAGATAGGTACCGGCAGTCCAAGCGGCATGCGGCTCGGGTGGTTGCTGAGGCAAAAACTCGGGCGTGGGAGGAGTTCGGAGAGGCCATGGAGAATGACTTCCGTACGGCTTCGAGGCGATTCTGGTCCACCATCCGGCGTCTCAGGGGGGGAAAGCGGTACGCGACCAACACCATTTATGGTGGGGATGGCGTGCTGTTGACCTCAACTCGGGATGTTGTGAGTCGGTGGGCGGAATACTTCGAAGACCTCCTCAATCCTACTGGCACGTCTTCCACTGAGGAAGCGGAGCCTGGGGACTTTGGGTCGGGCTCTCCAATCTCTGGTGCTGAGGTCGCCGAGGTGGTTAAAAAGCTCCGCGGTGGCAGGGCTCCGGGGGTGGATGAGATTCGTCCTGAGTTCCTTAGGGCTCTGGATGTTGTGGGGTTGTGTTGGCTTACGCGACTCTGCAATATCGCGTGGACATCGGGGGCAGTTCCCTTGGATTGGCAGACTGGGGTGGTGGTTCCCCTATTCAAAAAGGGGGACCGTAGGGTGTGTTCCAACTATAGGGGGATCACACTCTTAAGCCTCCCTGGTAAGGTCTATTCAGGGGTTCTGGAGAGGAGGGTCCGTCGGATAGTCGAACCTCGGATTCAGGAGGAGCAGTGTGGTTTTCGTCCTGGTCGTGGAACACTGGACCAGCTCTACACCCTCAACAGGGTCCTGGAGGGTGCGTGGGAGTTTGCCCAACCAGTTTACATGTGCTTTGTGGACTTGGAGAAGGCATTCGACCGCGTCCCTCGGGGGGTTCTGTGGGGGGTACTCCGGGAGTATGGGGTACCAGGCCCTTTGATATGGGCTGTTAGGTCCCTGTACGACCGGTGTCAGAGCTTGGTCCGCATTGCCGGCAGTAAGTCAGGCTCGTTTCCGGTGAGAGTTGGACTCCGCCAAGGTTGCCCTTTGTCACCGATTCTGTTCATAACTTTTATGGACAGAATTTCTAGGCGCAGCCAAGGTGTTGAGAGGATCCGTTTTGGTGGCCTTAGAATCGCTTCTCTGTTTTTTGCAGATGATGTGGTCCTATTGGCTTCATCAGATCGTGATCTACAGCTTTCACTGGAGCGGTTTGCAGCCGAGTGTGATGCGGCCGGGATGAGGATCAGTTCCTCCAAATCCGAGGCCATGGTCTTGAGCCGGAAAAGGGTAGCATGCCCTCTCCGGGTCGGGGAGGAGGTCCTGCCCCAAGTGGAGGAGTTTAAGTATCTCGGGGTCTTGTTCACGAATGAGGGAAAACTGGAGCGTGAGATCGATAGGCGGATAGGTGCAGCGTCCGCAGTGAAGCGGGCGCTGTACCGGTCTGTCGTGGTGAAGAGAGAGCTGAGTCAAAAGGCAAAGCTCTCAATTTACCGATCGATCTACGTTCCTACCCTCATCTATGGTCATGAGCTCTGGGTTATGACCGAAAGAACGAGATCTCGGATACAAGCGGCTGAAATGAGTTTTCTCCGCAGGGTGTCTGGACTCTCCCTTAGAGATAGGGTGAGAAGCTCAGTCATCCGGGAGGGACTCGGAGTAGAGCCGCTGCTTCTCCACATCGAGAGGAGCCAGTTGAGGTGGCTCGGGCATCTGGTTAGGATGCCTCCTGGACGCCTCCCTGGTGAGGTGTTCCGGGCATGTCCCACCGGGAGGAGACCCAGAGGAAGACCCAGGACACGCTGGAGGGACTATGTTTCTCGGCTGGCCTGGGAACGCCTTGGGATTCCCCCAGAGGAGCTGCTCCAAGTGGCTGGGGAGAGGGAAGTCTGGGCCTCCCTACTTAGGCTGCTACCCCCGCGACCCGACCCCGGATAAGCAGAAGAAAATGGATGGATGGATGGATGAAAATAAAATCCTCCACCATATCACTCTGTCCTCTGCATCCTCTGTTCTCACTCCATCTAACTTCCATATATTTCCTCTTTGGCCTTCTGCTCTACTTCCAGGTATTTGTATTTCTAACATGTTTCGGCCAAATCCAAAAAAGACCTGTGCTGTACCTCTGATGATCTCATTCCTAATCTTATTCATTGTCACTTTCAAGGAAAACCTCAATGCCTTCAGCTCTGCCACTTCCAGTTCTGTCTCCTGTCCTGTCAATGCCACTGTCTCCAAACCATACATCATATATCACTCTCTTCTTCCTCTTTGTGCCCACTCCCCATTTTCCTGGATAGTCCACCCTAAGGATTTGAAGTCCTGCACCTTTGTTCTTGTATAGGGGCTGAATGGCCTGTAGCAACAGGCCCACAATCCCATATTCACGAAGCACTCCACCTAGTGTACTTCAAGAAACATGGCCTTCTTCAAGTCCACAAAACAGACGGGTGGTGAGACAACTTCCATGCATCCTCATGCACCCTGATGATAAAGAGCTGGCATCTTATCTTTTGACTTACTAATGCAGTTTTGTGAATATAAGCTGAAACTTCAACTTAAAAAGACCTAAACATAGAGCTTGTATTTAATAATTTCACAGACTCAATCAGAAATTGGCCACTAGATGGCAGTGTGCTCTTTCCTTTCATCACATTTATGGTTTAGAACTGTTTGGACTGCTTTTCTTGAGAACAATACTGACTAATATCTACAGGTATATAATAATAATAATGTCATTTCCTGTCATCTGCATATGTTTCCCATACACAGACGAAATTCGTATCTGTATTTAACCCAACCACCTACCAGGTGGTGCAGTGAGCAGCCATAGAAAGTGCCCGGGGAGCTGGAGGATGTGCACTCATAAACACCCCAAGGTGTGTAGTGGCCGGGACGCGAACCCGCGTCCTTCGGGTTCCAAGTCAAAAGCCCTGCCACTACACCATCTTGGCATAATATCAGACCCTGCAAATTAATTATTATTTTTTGGATGACACATTTAAATAAACCTCTGGTGCACAAAAATAAATACAAAGAAAATTCAACTAGAGCTTATAACTTTGAATGAAGTCATAAAATGGCACAAAATGACTTGACATTCAAACAGAAAATTATACATTTGTCTTAAATTTGTCTTGATGGTAAGTAATACTTGATTGTTGTTCTTCCACCTTCACGTCTCTGATTTAATGTGCTCCAGTGTCCCTGGGGTCTGGTGTATGTTAAGGGGGAACTGGGCCAGTAATCACATAAAGGAAATGCCACATTAAGCCTTCAAAGAAGTTGATTTTATGTCCATTTTCAAAAAGAGTGAACCAAGCTTTCAAACAAGAGCTGCTCTAAAAAGAAGAAAAACAACTAAACAAAAATAATAATTATTTAAGTTTTTAGTGTATTTTTCCTGCACATTGTGCAAGACATGGTTAAAAATTCTGAGTACAGTATAGTCAAATCTATTTAATTTGGTTTTGAAGGATAATTGGTACAATTTTCTCCAAAATAAGCTTAATTCATTTTAACATTTGCTGCATCATTTATCTGGTTCCAAATCTACTTTGTACATTTCTAGTTACTGTTTATTCTAGACATGGAGAAAATGCTTGAGGATATCTGGAGCTGAGAAGCCGAGAGTGATAATAAAAATGTATCTGAATTGGGGAAAGATGCAATTCGTCCAAGGTAAAATAAAGTTTGAGACGTCTAAATCTCTGATTGTTAATATAAGAAATCCCTTTTGACCATCTGGGACGTTTTCTTTCTTTCTTCTTTTCTTAATAAGAATTTATATGTGAAAATCTGGTCTACGTATCCAGTCTAGTTTTGAAATGTTCTAACAATCACTTAAACCATGAAAAATTATCTAAAAAAGCTAAGTCTGGTCCTCTGGACATTCAAAAAATAAAAAATAAAAAATAAAAATTGTAGAAACATTTTGTCTTTCGTCCGAATGACTTGCAGTCTGAGGTGCTGTATTCTCAGTCTTATGAATAGCACCCTCTCACAGTGGATCGACCAGTTGGCTGATGACAGCCGAAACCAGCTGCTCTGGGAGGACCATCAGCCTAACGATGGATCGTTAGCACCCTGATGGTTGTTTGCTATTCACAGAGGGCTGAGTGATACTAGCAATAACAGCATTGTAAGAGGGGGACAGTTGAACCCGGAGGCCTCCACCCCTGTTTAATGATGGACGGTTTCTTTTCACAAAGATGGCCTCCTTTACTCCTCTCTCAAACTATTGTTAATCTCTATCAAGGATGTGAACATCTTCATCCCTGAAAGAGTGACCGGTGGCCTGGAGATGAGTGTATGACCACAGAGTCCTGACCTGATGATGTTGATCTTCTGTGCTGGGCCATCCTTTTGGCAGTGGCTGTTTTTCCCCCCGATATAAGACTGACCACAGCCCTCCTGACACTGAATAGCATACACAATATTACTCTGTTTGTGCCGGGAGACTGGATCTTTGGGATGAACCGGTTCCGATTACAGAGTGTCAGGGTTGTGATCAGTCTTGGGGAAACTAAACAGCCACTGGCCAAAAGGATGGCTTGGCAGAACATGTTTTTATTTTATTATGATTATTATTATTTAATTATTATTATTCATTTTTACGAGTTTTAAATGCGTGCTGTTCCATTGAACCTGTTCTCACGCAACCGGGTGTTGCATTTGAGGTAACTCGGGAAACCATTTACATTTTCGTTTTATTTCGGACATATGTCTACTGGACTGGAGTCCATTTATTTTTGCTTAAACAGTTAAGATGCCACTTGAAGGAATCAAGAATATTTTTAAACATCACATTTACTCTTTTAATTTATTCCTTTTTGCTAGCAATCTAGACAACGCCAAGTAGCTCCTTATTAAATAAATCCACACTTTATGTGGTTATAACTTAATATATTGCTATTTATAATACATTTTAATATGTTTTTAATGAGTAAAACTTAGGAGAGTAATGTTAAGATAATTATTGTTTTTTTTTAGCTGTGTCAGTTTGGAGTTTTGATTTTTTTCCTGCAGTCTTTAAACACAACACACGTGAACACTGACGTCAGACCTACGTAATCGGCCGTTACATCACCCAGATGCCGGTTACGACTTCCCCTTTAAATGCGTGCAAGCTAGCTCTGGAAACTTCTTGAAAGTCAGCGGATATTTTCTTTACGAAGGCCTGAAACAGCAACACGGGTAAGAAGTTCACAACGCTACGTGTCGAAATTGAATTTTAGCCGCTAATAAAAACTAAACGATAAATCAATGTCGATGATTTTAACTTTTTATTTATTTTCTGTGCGTTATTTGACCCCGAGACAGCTTTTGCCTCGTTATCAAAACCAGGAGATATCTTTGAACGATAGATGCCGTGTTTTTAGCAGGTTGTATAAGTGGTTATTTCACGAAGGCCTTAAATAAAGAGAGCATGCTCGTGTGTCACCTTTGTACATGTCCTGAGTACATTAGGTTCTGGGGTGCACCTTTTTGAAGCTGCTAGTTTTTATGTTTGTTATTGATAACAAGATTCCCAACGCTGTTTGTTTACAAGATGAAGTCGTATAACTACATTTGCCAAATAACCAAAACAACTCCTAAGTTGTCCTTGTTTGACCTTGTTTTTTAGTCAGCATGGCTTCTTATGATGAACACAATGACTCTAAACTGGTCCGGAAGATAAAGGAGAACCCATTTGTGCCACTGGGTAAGTACAGTATATTGTGTGCCTTACTGCTAACAAAGCTACTATATTAAACATATCAAAGTTAAATTATTGAACTGAATTTACTAATTTTAGCTATTTGAGATGACTGATGGTTTTTAATTATAATTATTAGGGGTGCACTGATAAATCGGCCCCTATTTCCTTAATTTTGGGAAATCAGCCAATGCTTGCATGAGAAACCGATTTGACAGATTTCTTTAGTTTTAACAAAAAATTGTCTAAACTTCATTTATATTTCAGAGCACTACCTTGTGACCAGTTAAAACAAGTTTGTATTGTTTCTAGAATATTGTTCAAGGGTCTGCTTTTCAACAAAATAAGATTGAAATTTGCGCATTGTGACCTTACAACATCTAACAGGGTTGCTTATAAAACTAAATCGGAAAATCGGAAAAAATCGGAATCGGCAAGTCAGACTTTGTAGAAATCTGTGATCGTGATCGGCCAACAAACTGCAATCGATGCACCCCTAATTGTTATTATTCTTTCCGTTCTAGGACTTGCTGGATGTGTTGCAATTGTTGCACGCCAACTGTACAAAATGAAGTCTCGAGGCGATACAAAAATGTCGGTGCACTTGATCCACACGCGTGTGGCTGCACAGGGCTTTGTGGTTGGAGCCATGACACTTGGTAAGTATCATAAAATGTTGCCTTTTTTTTTTTCTTCATTGCATCTATAATGCAGGTGTATTTCCATGTACATGTAGTCCTCGCCTTACGACGGAGTTCCGTTCCTACGCACCGTCGTAACCCGAATTCCGACGTAACTCGGAACATGCGTAAATACTTCACCTTATACGTACAGTACTGTATTTTACCAAGCACTTAGCCTATCCTAACGCAGTACCCTACATAATTATCAAAAAACACACACATTTGGAGCCATTGTAGGAGGTGGTGAAGAGACGACACAGGAGACGGGATGCAGGTCTTCACTTTATTCACTCCTACTTTAACTGGCGGGAAAACCACCCAACTCCGCCTTATATACCCACATAACATCCGGTCCTCTGGACCTTTCACAATAAAAGCATCCTTAACACATTCGGTCCACTGGGTGTGAGTAGAGCCCCCTAGTGGTCCACCACACACGCCCCCCCAGAACACCCAGTAAGGTCCATCACTAGTCCCGCATTTTAGGTTTGATTAAACGCCCAGAACGGCTGAACCTGGGCCCTGCAGAACCAGTTTGATGGAGCGGGGGGTGACGATGAGGGGCTGCAGAAGATTCGGGCTCCAATGGTTGTTGAGAGTCTCTGGAAGGAGGGCAGCAATCCGTTAGCAACGTGGATGGAGGTCTGCCCCTGCGAGGAGCCTGGGCCGTAACAACCTGATCATCTGACACAACATGAGCCGGTTTAAGCCTATCAATACAGACAGTCTCAGTACGACCCCCTAAATCTAAAAGGAAATGTTTTGGGCCTGGCTGAAGAACCCGAAACGGTCCATCATACACAGGCTGTAGTGGTGTCCTGTGTGCATTGTGTTTGACAAAAACAAATTTAGAGGACTCCAGACTCTTAGGGACAAATGACTGAGGTAAACAATGGTGTACCGGGCCGGGGACACGAACGGAGTCCCCCTGAGACGAAAAATGTTGCAACGGCGGGGCGAACTGTGGTGAGGGTACCTCAGGTAAAAACTCACCGGGGACGCGCACAGGTTGACCGTAAACCAGTTCAGCCGGGGAAGAGCTCAGGTCCTCTTTGGTTGCGGTACGTAAACCTAACAACACCCAGGGAAGACGGTCAATCCAGTTGTCACCGGTCAATGCAGCTCGCAGTGCAGCTTTCAATGACCTGTGAAACCGTTCACACAAACCATTAGCTTGAGGGTTGTAAGCTGTGGTCCTGTGAACGTTCGTCCCCAGGCCCTTGGCCATGGTAGACCAAAGCTCAGAAACAAACTGCGGGCCCCTGTCTGATGTAATGTCTGAAGGGGGGCCAAAACGTGCAACCCAGGTAGACAAAAATGCCCGGGCCACCACTGCAGCCGTTGTGGATGTCAGAGGAACCACCTCAGGCCACCTGGTGGTCCGATCTATCATAGTCAGCAGATGAGTAAAACCTTGTGATGGAGGCAGAGGGCCCACCAGGTCCACGTGCACATGGTCAAACCGCCGACTAGGGATAGGGAAAGGTTCCAAAGGTGCTTTGGTGTGCCTGTCAACCTTAGCACGCTGACATGGGACACACGCTGCTGCCCACTCCTTAACCGCTTTACGCAGACCGGGCCAAACAAACTTTGAACTGACCAGTTTCACCGATGCTCTAACCCCTGGATGCGAAAGGGAATGCAAGGAGTCAAAAACGCGGCGTCGCCATGAAACTGGAACCAGGGGGCGGGGCCTGCCAGTAGAAACGTCACAGAGCAGGAGAGGACCTCCGTCATTCACCTGCCGTTCCTCCAACTCGAGGCCCGTGGGCCCGGACTGGAGCTCGAGTATTTCTGCGTCGCTACGTTGGTCCGCAGCCATGGCAGAAAAATCGATGCCCACGTACACGGGGGAGATCAGCACCCGGGAGAGACAGTCGGCCACCACGTTGGACTTTCCAGCCACATGCTGAATGTCTGTAGTAAATTCAGACACCGCTGCGAGGTGGCGTTGCTGGCGAGCAGACCAGGGGTCAGAAATTTTCGACATGGCAAACACCAAGGGTTTGTGGTCAACGTATGCAGTGAACTGGCGGCCTTCCAGGAAAAACCTGAAATGGCGTGTAGCTAGGTAAAGCGCCAGCAACTCTCTGTCAAAAACACTGTATTTAAGCTCATTGTCCCGCAGCGTACGGCTGTAAAATGCAAGCGGCTGCCAAACTCCTGACACCTGCTGTTCTAACACAGCCCCCACCGCGACATCAGATGCGTCTGTTGTCAAAGCTATTTGTGCCGCCGGGGATGGGTGGGCCAGAAGGGCAGCAGTGGCCAGTGCAGCTTTAGCATCACCAAATGCCTGTAGGCGTTCTGGTGTCCAGTCAACACTGTCGTTGGGCTTTTTCTTTTTCAGCGCTCCATAGAGCGGGCGCAGCAGTTGTGCTGCCCTGGGGAGGAAACGGTTATAGAAGTTAACCATTCCCAAAAACTCTTGTAGCGCTTTAACAGACTGGGGCTGTGGAAAATCTGACACCGCCTGCACTTTGTTTGGTAACGGGACAGCACCACTGGCAGAAATGCGGTGGCCCAAAAAATCAATGACTGGCAGTCCAAACTGGCATTTTGCTGTATTTACAATCAGGCCATGTGCTGCTAGGCGCTGAAAAACCTCGCGGAGGTGGGACATGTGCTGCTCAGCTGAGCTGCTAGCCACCAGGATGTCGTCCAAGTACACAAATACGAAGGACAGACCCCTTAGGACTGAATCCATCAACCGCTGAAATGTTTGTGCTGCTCCTTTAAGACCAAAAGGCATGCGCAAAAACTCAAACAGGCCGAAAGGCGTGATCACAGCGGTTTTAGGGACATCCTCCACATGCACAGGGACCTGGTGGTACCCCCGTACTAAATCTACTTTTGAAAAAATAGAGGTCCCATCCAGGTGCACTGAGAAATCCTGGATGTGGGGGATGGGATAACGATCGTTCTCTGTGATGTTATTAAGGCGGCGGAAATCCCCACATGGTCGCCATTTGCCGTCTGCTTTGGGCACCATGTGCAGGGGGGAGGCCCACGGGCTGTTTGAGCGCTGCACGATGCCTAAATGCTCCATGTTAGCAAACTCTTCCTGTGCTATTGCTAGCTTAGTAGCATCGAGGCGGCGTGCCCGTGCGAACACCGGGGGACCTGTTGTGGGAATGTAATGTTCAACCCCATGCTTTGTGTTTGTGTTGGCAAAGTTAGGAACAGTCAGCGAGGGAAACTCAGACAATAAACGTTGAAACACATCACCCGAAGCTAAAAAATTAGCATGCATTAGAGGCCCAGCTCCTCGCGTCTCGCAAGGCAGTGACGAAAAGGACACCGCGTCGATTAAACGTCTGTTAGCCATATCAACCAGGAGCCCGTGAGCACAAAGAAAATCGGCCCCTAAAATAGGGACTGAGCTAGCAGCTACCACAAAGTTCCACTGGAAGTCTCGTTCATGGAAACGAACAGTCACCAACCTTTCACCAAACGTCTTGATGGGTGAGCCGTTAGCCGCGGTTAGCTGTGGCCCGCAGCCTTCAGCCAACGTGTCGGAGCCAGACGGGGGAACAAGGCTCTTCTGCGAACCAGAGTCCACCAGGAACCGCCTCCCCGACCTCGAGTCTTCGATGAAAAGCAGCCTTTCCTTGTCGCCAACGGCCGCGGCTGCTAGCGTGCGTTGGCGTTGTCGTTTCCCTGAGGTTTGTAGCTGCACGGCGGGACGCACCGTCGTGCTTTGGCGCCAAAACGCTTGTGGTAGTAGCAAAAGGCGGCTCCTGTCCGCCCGCGGCTAGCGACCCCTGCTACCACCGATGGCTCGTCCGGCGCTGAGGGCGTTACTTGAAACTCGGGCGCTGCTGGAGATCCGTGGGCCGCCATCTGGACTTCGAAGGTCCTTGTCGTTAGAAGAATGCGGTCAGCTTCTCCAGCCAGCGCGCGGTAATTCTTCTGCTGCAGAAACGTGGAGTTGGCCAGGACATTACGCACTTGTGCTGGAAACTTGCGGAGGAGAAGGTGGCGGAAGAGGAACTCGCAGTCGCCTGAGCCCCGCAAGGCTAACATGCCTTCCACTAGCTCCAAAGCTGTTCCATCGCCCAAACCGGGGAAAGAAAACAGTTTCTCCGCGCGCTCCGCGTCTGAAAGCGTATAACGCTGCAGAAGGAGCTCCTTGATTGCGGCGTATTTTCCTTGAGCAGGAGGGGCCTCGAGCAGGCTCATTACCCGCTGGGCTGACCGTGGGTCCAGCGCCGCGACCACATGGTGGTATTTGGTGTCGTCTGAAGAAATCCCGCGAAGGACGAACTGCGCTTCGACGTGTGCAAACCACGCCGGGGCGGCGTTCAGCCAAAAGTCCGGCATCCTGGCGGACACCGCAAAAGCGAGCGAGGCCGCCTGTGGGGGTTCCACCACAGGGGACAGCTGAGGGGAGCTGGCTGTAGCTTCATGCGTCGACATATTCAGCTCACGTGGGTCACCAATTGTAGGAGGTGGTGAAGAGACGACACAGGAGACGGGATGCAGGTCTTCACTTTATTCACTCCTACTTTAACTGGCGGGAAAACCACCCAACTCCGCCTTATATACCCACATAACATCCGGTCCTCTGGACCTTTCACAATAAAAGCATCCTTAACACATTCGGTCCACTGGGTGTGAGTAGAGCCCCCTAGTGGTCCACCACACCATATTGAAGGGAAAAAAAAGAGTTAATTTCCTACTGGGAGCTGGTGAAGCCTTCCTCCGTCTGTTAGCATGTTAGCTCGTTGTTCCTCCAAGCTCTGCAGTTCTGCCTGTACTTTTCCACTGCTTTGCGTGGTCCAGAGCTTTACAGTTAGGTCTATTAGCATGTTGGCTCGTTGCTCCTCCGGTCCAGAGCATTTTCTGCCGTCAAGCTCCGCTGCTTATGCTGTCAAACCAGAAGTAAACCCGGAACTCGGCTTTTCAAAATAAATTTTTAAAAATATATATTTTTTCTTTTTTTAACAATGCGACGATGCGTGTTGTAACCACGAAACGTCGTAACTCGAGACCGTCGTAACCCGAGGATACCTGTAGTTAAATGTGGCATGCAGGAAATCTAGCTGACCCTTCCAGGTTGTCAGTAATGTGATGGATACACAGAATTCAGAACGTTGAAGCAACAGTGATGAAGGTCATACAGATGTTTGCTCAGAGCCGGACCTGCCTATAAGCGAACTAAGCGGCTGCTTAGGACCCCGTGGCCACTAGGGGGCCCCATGAAGGGCACAAATTCTGTGACATGGATGATGAGGCACTCAAACAGCACTGTGAGCTCCTTGGGAACACACTCAGTGATGGAGAGAAGACTGATGTGGACTGGCAGGAACTAGCTACAGAAATAAAAAATCTTCCAAACCTCCCCACATCAAGCATGACCAGTTTTGATCTTCTCACCTTCATCCACCAAAAGCAGTTAACTGGACTTTATCCAAACCTGTGGGTAGCTTTGAGAATAGCCTGCACATTGCCTGTGACAGTGGCATCAGCCGAGAGAAGTTTTTCAAAGCTAAAACTGATCAAAACATACCTAAGGTCCTCCATGGGACAGGAAAGGCTGAGTGGATTGGCCATCATCAGCATCAACCATGAGGTTGGACGACACATTTCATATGATGACATCATTATTGATTTTGCTTCCAAAAAAGCAAGGAGACCCACTATTTGAAAATAAAAACCAAGAGACATGTTAAAAGGGAAGTGATTAAGCTGCAGTAAAGTTTTCTTTATTCTTTTTGGTATTTTATTTGTTTTGTTTAATATTTATTTTTGTGTTTTAACTATTTTTTCACATTTTGTGTTTTTTATTTTTTCTAAATATTTTATTATTTGTTTAAAGGGTTTTTGTTGTTTATTTTATTTAGCTTTTTGTAAATACTTGTTTTGTATTGTTAGTGTTAAAAGTCTACAAGTACTTAAGATTAGAAAGTGTATTTTATATTTATTTTCTTACTTTTGATTTTTATATTTCTTTATAGAGAATGTAAATTGTTTTTGTGCAGGTTTTACATTGTTCTTCTTGTTGAGATTTTAATGTGTCCTATTTGTTACTGAAGTTCTGTTTTTAAGGATACTTTTTTAGCATTGAAGTTGTTTTTTGCCTGACATGGCTTGTTACATGTTGTGATTTAAAGATTAAATATAAAAACACACCATAATCTTTTATTGCATTTTTTTATTCTGTGTATGTAAAACTATAGGTTTAAAGCCCCCTTGTGGTCAAATAGAGTTAATACCATTGAACAAGTTCATTTAGACAAAAGCAAAACAAACAAAAAGACTGTACTTATGTAGGATCTTTCTACCTGCAAATGAAAAAACACAATTTGTACCATCAGATGCTCACACAATCATATATTTTTAGTGAGTGTGCTTAGCAGTAAACTATGATACACCATGGTCTTAGAATAAAAGTGTTGTGCAAAAGGTTTATAATTACATACAGCATTTGGTTTTGTGTATCTTTCAATGTCTACAAAGGCAAAGCAAAGTAGGGCCCCCAAAACATATCCTGCTTAGGGCCCCCAAACGTCCAGGTCCGGCCCTGTGTTTGCTTCACTTCTGACAGTAGTGGTGGATTAATTTAAGCTTTGGCTCCCTGAGCCTCAGCCCCAGCAAAGATGCTTTGTCATCCTGACTGGTTAACGTCACATATCTTCAGCTGTGTGTGTTTTAAGACTTTTCCCAGACTTGAAGCATGCAGCAGTTTTTCTTTCCTGGTTGCAACCACAATGAAACTTGCAACCCCCCCCCCTTTTTATTTTTTTATTTTTTTTATTCAGCTCACAGCTGTGGTGAAGCACTGAGTCTTCAGGACTAATGGCACAAGCTGTATGCTTTGAGCCAGGAACTTATTTTCTGGTTTACAACGGTGACATTCAATTGTATTTAATTACACTCAAACAGGTTCATATACTTCCATACACTCCCTTTTTCTACGTTATCAAACAGACACAGGAGAGGGCCACACAACTGTATGACAAAGTGAATGAAGGCTTTAAAAAAAATGCTAATTGCTCATGTCCATCTTTAACAATGCTTTCATTTGACAAAAAAATATTAAAA
This sequence comes from Garcialebias charrua, assembly GCA_038048925.1. NCBI lineage: Eukaryota > Metazoa > Chordata > Actinopteri > Cyprinodontiformes > Rivulidae > Garcialebias > Garcialebias charrua. The sequence goes on from JBBPBX010053063.1 coordinate 18,215, forward strand.
AATAAGGTAGTTTCTTCAGTTTATCATAAAATGGGCCATCTGTTTTACTGAAATTCAAAATAAATTGTGACGTTAACTTGGAATCTCAATCAGGATGTGGTTTGAGCACCACATGAGAGAAACCACACTCTGAATAGGTGATGTGTGCCAAGCTGCCAATTACAGTACAGGTACTGGCTGCACCATTTTATTTGGTAAATACGAAATGGTCTGCATTTTTGTTTACCTTGCTTCTCACGAAATACAGATTTTGTGAATATGCATTTATTCAGTGTTTTACACTGAATTTTTTACACAAAAATGTACCGTACATTTCAGCGACTTTACATCTTTCACATTTCAGAACAAAATTCTATTAATTTTAAACATGAGTGAAGGATGGGAAATTAAACTTAAGTTTCTACACAATTTAAAGTGGACAGACACAACTTTTTGCAATTTTGTTGCATTTTCATGTTTTAGGAGACTTTTCTTATTCTTCATATAGTAGAAACAACACTGCACTACTAGATTAGATGTATAAAATAGTGTTTGCTTTTATACACTGATGATCTGTACTTGGAGTGACTGATACTGTATGTACAGACCAGACCATTGCAGTTTTTATTCTAAATGAAAGAACGTGCTACAATAAAAATGCTATTTATTTTTCAGTTTTCTAAACGTACCACTGATTCAGCAGGGTAAAATGGAGAAGTGATGGACTGAAATGACACCAAAGCACTGGGCAATGGGCATAAAGTCAAGTTTTAGTGGAAATTGTCATTCATGACTTATTGCTCTGAGAAGCCACTTGAAGCAGCTATTTCTGAACTAATGACACTTACCGGTATTCTATGTAGGTTTGAATCTGCCTGAACCTAGATTTTCCGATCTTTTTAGACGTAGCCTTCACATTGCTGAGCACTGATGATTTTAGCCTCTTCTGGGGGGGGGTGTTCAAACACCTAAATTTTAACTTGACACCCCTTAAAAAAAAACAAAAAAAACCAACATATTTTGCAAATAAATTCAGTTCTCAAACTTTAGATTCATCAAAATATGGAATAAATGTTAAATGGGCCAGTAAAATCCGATTTTCTTTTATTTTTATCAAATTATTATTATTATTATTATTTTGTTGTTGCATGAGCCAGATCCTCAACACCACCTGTCAATCAATCCAGTGGAGCACTATGTCTGTAGCAGCTCAGCTAACATGTCTGTATTGTGCGCTGCAATGGCGTTGGGATGCGTGAGAGAAGCGGAGCATGCTCTATTCACACAAGAACTTTTTGTTGTGCCATGCTCTCTAAAATAGTTACTGAATCAAGTGTTTACTTATGTATGGTAGCCAGGTACCGGTAAACGTAGATGTTTTAACAACCCGTTAAAATGCACCAGAATGCAGGGAATGGCATCTACTTTATTCAAAAATTTCTGGGGGAGAACCCCCAGACCCCACTCCCCTCACATTACAAATGCTTCTGACACCATTTTCCCCTGTGATGTTCAAGCCAAAAGCCATTGTCAGCACTGGGGGCTAAGCGCCCCCTAGAGGTCAGATTCTAGAATCGCTCCAGTTGCTGTATAAATACATTTTGTTATTCATGACACAACCTGTTATATTCATTCAACCTTTATTTATACAGGTTAATCTCATTGAGCCTCGGGGACGTATTTACAAGAGAGAGCTGAATGTAGTTTGTAGTAATGTATGTAGTTTGCTCAGAAATGTTCTTTATTACCGTACTGTAGTCCTGAATGGTGCTACTGAAAAAAAAATAATGGCATTTTATGCTTAACTGTGCTACCATTGGTCACCCAGAGACTCCAAATATGGTTAGGTGTGCAGTGCAGTTTTGTTATTTAATAACCAGTAAAATGTTTTGTTTTGGACTAAAATTGTGTAAACCGCTTCTGGTTTCTGTGTTATAGAAAGCTTAATGTCATCCTTTATAAAGTCTGAGCTGCATTTGTTTTTAAACAGTGTTTTAATTGTTGTATAAGTCTCCATGTAACATGTATATTTTTGTTTTCTAGGAGTTCTGTATTCAATGTACACGGAGTACATTAAAAAGCCCCATGAAGAGCAGAAAAGTGGAGAACACAAGTAATCATGGACTTTTACAACAAATCACCTGTGTCCTTTAAAACTCATATTTAAGTGTGCAGTTAGAATAATAAATTAAAAAACAACTCATGGAACGTCCTTCTTTAAATTGGTGCACCAGCAGTCACACAACCTTAGTAAACTTTATTTAGTGCTTAATTTGACACGTTTGGTTGCCTGGTTGGGTGTTGGTTTGGAAGATATTAATGGTGTGTGAATGATTTGAAAAAAATATAAAAAAAATAAAAGGAAGTATTGCAAATGAATGTTAATACACATGGGAAGGCTAAGGCTAAGTTTGACTTCAGCACAAACAGCAGATATTTATATTGATCTGCCACTTTTCTATTCTATTACCAGTTATACTATAATATTATCTAATAACTGTGATTCATTTAGACTTTTTTTTCCAAATCAAAACATTTGCATCTCAGTAAATGGACACTATAAGAAATGGTTGTTTTTTTAGGTTTATTCTAAGATCTCGTAATATTTAAACAAAGACAACTCTGATGGTTTTTGACTCATTGCAGTTTATAACAAATTGAAATGTATTTATTAAGTCACCACATGGACGCAGGGGACAAAAACACCACGGAACATTTCTTGTTAAAAACCAATTTGTTGTTAAAGGACTTTATTCACTTGTGTTACTGTAATGTCTTGTAATAAGTTGTAATTTTTCAGTACAGTATTTATCTTTTGTTTTCAAATATTCATGACGACAGTAAATTGTGGTACACCTTTTTAAACTGTAGTAGCTTGGCAAATGCAGTGAAACTAGTTTTTTTTGTGATCGTAAAGTATTTTCCAAGATATTTACAAAGCTGATTTTTACTGTTGTGTGCGGACATTGAACATATTGTGAGTTAAACTCTGTTTTTTTTTAGTTACTCTCAAATTCTGTTTGTCTGTAGAATCTCTATAATGTGCTTTAACAGTCAGTTTCTTAGTTTTTGCAGAATGAGTCCAGTCCTGGCAGCTAGACTAACAGTTCAGGTTTCTGTTCATTGTACTGTCGGTGAATACCGCTATTATAGAGTTTTGTTCATATCACTTTCTTATCCATCAAATAAAACACTGTCACCAACTCTCATAAAATGCCTTTTCTTTTAGACTCTTTCTAATGAATAAGCTGCACCTTCATTTTATGTGTCAAGTAATTTCATGCTTCTGGAAGACAAGTGTTTATTTGGCAACATGTAGTGTGTATCTCTTGTGTACGGTATCTGGATTGGCCACTTACACAGTATGGCTGACATGTACCAACACAATATTTGCAGGATTTGCTCGTCAGCATGACTTTGCAAATCTTCCTCAGTTGTACAGTCTTATTCTAACCTGTTCAACTGAGATGACACGGACCGCTCAAATGTGACGTTCTACAAACTAATAGTTTTCTTTGACATTTAAATTTAAATAAGCTGGAACAAAGACCCCCCCTGAGTAGCAGGATGATTGACATGAACTGTGGTTTGTTCAGTGCAGGCAGTTTTAGTGTTGGGGATGAATTAAAGCCGATCAAGATGCACAGGATGATTTTATTATAGGCAAGTGGTCCAAAAAGTAAATATTCAGTTTATATGCATCTATTTCTCAACGTTTCATTTGTTATGCATTTAACTTGTGGACTTAAAAATGTTCGGTGAAAACGATATAATATGAAACTGATTTTATATTTTTAATCTTTGTGTGAATCTGCATGCTTTGATTTGTCCATCACTGCTGCTGGCACGCCTGCATTTCCACACTGAGGTACAACAAAAGTTATTTCTATGCTAAGAAGCGATAAACCAATGTCCCCGGTCGCTGCAGGATTTGAATAATGAACGTTTGTAGTTTTTGAGATTTGTTTTTCCTGGACTGGAGTGGAACATGGAATGAAAGTAAACCATTCATTCATTCATTCATTCATCCTTTATAAACTATATATTTACTAACCTGTATAAAAAGGTTAGTCTCATTGAGCCTTGAGGACTCTTTTACAAGAGAGACCTGTTTGATGTCTTGGATGCAAGACATTCAAGTGCAAGACATTCAAGTGGGTATGAGAGCGTGGAAGAACAGAGATAGTTGTACTATAACACATTGTTGTTGTTTGTTTTATGCACATTTTACAAATCAATCACATTATTGTTCAATGTTCTTTATTGTCATTCGCATCACATGTGGTACATGAGGTGGAACAAAATTTTGTACTCAAGGTCCCAGTTACACCCAAAAATAGCAAAAAATGTAAAGTACAAAAATAAACCGAATACAAGCATCAAAGATATATGCTAAATAATAATAATGTAATATAATATAGTACATTAAACAGCAGCCTGAATGTGAGTTTGTTGTGGGCCGATGTATAGCTTAAAGGCAAGAAATCAGCAGCACAGTCACATTAAATTCAAAAAGACTTACCCAGAGGTAAATTAAATGCTGTAACTCATCCTGGTTTCATTAGAGTTTTTGAAGATGCTGAGGGCAGGAAGGTTCTCTTGTAGCGGTTTGTCCTACAACGGATCTGAAGAAGCCTCTGACTGAAGACACTCTGTTGTTGTATTTCGTTCTGATGAAGAGGATGCTGAGGGTTGTCTAAAATGTTCTTCATTTTATGAAGAATCCTTGGACAATCATCTCCAGAGGAGTCCCCAGAACTGAGCCAGTCTTCTTTATGAGCTTGTTGATATTTTTTTAAGTCACTTGCTCTGGTGCTGCTACCCCAGCAGATGATGGCAGAAGAGACAGCGCTCTCTACAACAGACTTACAGAAGATGTGCATCATCTTGCTACAAACACTAAAGGACTTCAGCTTCCTCAGTACAGTCTGCTCAGTCCCTTCTTGTAGGTGCTTCACTGTTGCATCTCCAGTCCAGTCTCTTGTCCAGGTGAACCCCAAGGTATTTGTACTTCTCCACCACCTCCACTTATTCTCCCATGATGGAAATAGGGTTGGACCTGTCCCTGTTTCTCCTTAACTCTACAATCATCTCCTTTGTTTTGTTCACATTCAAGATTAATGACTGGTTCCACACCATGCCACAAATCGGTCCACCAGTTCCCTGTACTCAGCTTCTTGTCCATCTCTGATCCACCCGACCACTGCAGAGGCATCTGATTATTTCTGCAGATGACAGGAATCTGTTTTGTACTGGAAATCTGCGGTATAGAAATAAAAGAAATGGTGAGAGTACAGTCCCCTGTGGTGCTCCTGAGCTACTGACCACCTGGTTAGACACACAACCCTTCAGTCTCACAAACTGTGGTCTGTTTGGCAGGTAGTCTTTGATCCGTGTGATTGTTGAGACCTCCACCTGAGTCTTCTGGAGTTTCTGACAAAGCAAATCAGGCTGGATTGAGTTAAATGCACTGGAGAAATCAAAGAACATGACGCTCACAGTGCTGTCTGCCTTTTCTAGATGACAGTGAGTTTGCTGAAGCAGGTGTATGATGGCATCTTCAACTCCAAGTCCACGCCGAGAAGCAAACTGCAGTGGGTTCTGATATGTGCTTGTTTGTTTAGTCAGGTGGACCAACATAAGTCTCTCCAGGACCTTCATTATGTGGGATGTCAGGGCAACAGGTCTAGTCATTGAGGACTGATGATGAGTGAGGTTTCTTTGGTACTGGAACAAGACAGGAGGTTTTCCACAACACTGGAACCTTCTCCTGGGTCAGGCT
>JBBPBX010053064.1:4498-23974 GCA_038048925.1 Garcialebias charrua
TATATATATATATATTAAACAGAGCAGCTTAAAACTGTTTACAGAAGCTTTCCAGATTTATAATCCTGTAATGCAGATTATTGGAGATTTTATTCATGAATTTTTAGACGACTGTGGTTAGCTTAAAAAAAATGTTTTCCCAAAAGAAGTAAAGAACATCAGCCCTGTAAACCTGCAAACTGTACTATAAAAAATAGGAGGTAAATAAAATATAAATCATTGTTTTTGTTCTACTTTTGTTTTGCACATCCTAACATTATGAGTTCTGTGTAAAACACATTTTACTTTACTTATTTATGCTGCAACTCCTCTGTCTGATTTATTGTTTCTCTGAAGTCAGTGAATATCCATTCTTCATAAAACGTTTTAAAGTTGATTAAAACCACAGCAAAGTGTTTTTCTCTCCTCAGTGTATTTTTTCTACTGAGCTGCTCCAAACACGACGTGACTGCACCAACAATCACCGCCGAGCCCAGTCAGCGCTCCTCCTGCTCTCCTTTTCCACACCTCCTCCATGCACGGCCTTCGATGTGCTCCTCCTCCTGTTCCTGGCAGGTTTAATGCGACCGTTGTTGCTGATGTCACTGGGAGGTGAGGGATTCAGGACAGATTTGATTAAATGAACTTCCTGTTTTTGATGGTTTGTGAGGAGTTCGTACATGTCCAGATGAGGTGATCACAGAAGGAGAAGACCTCATGTGGTCCTCTACAACCCACACTTGCACCGCTGTCATCTTTATTTGCTTTGTGAAGTTTAAAGCAGCTGTTTGTCAAATAAATTGGCATAATTCTGCAACTTTTGTTCACCTGTGGCAGAATTTAAGCCCAAAAAAAAAAAACATCTACAAGAAATCATTTTGTGAATCTGTTCTTTTGTTGTGAAAATAAAATAAACTGATCGAGGAGTTTCACAAAGTTTCAATCTTTTCACGTTCTGTTACATCGCACGTCAAGCTTTAATCTTTACATTTTCTTTTTACATTTGACTTAAATTTAACTGCTAAAAATATCCGAAAATCCACGTTTAGACAAATTGCATGAGCAAATTTGCATTGTGAAGCAAATATGTGCAAAATGTATTTAAACTGGTGGATTTTTGAAAGAATTTAAGATTATTTGCTCTTTTAAACAATCCATATGAAACAATTAGAGCTGTGTGAAAATAGCTTGATAACTGCATGAGAGGGGTGATTGTATTTACTGCTGTTCTTATTTTGTTTATTGGCTTTATTGATCCTGTTGTTGTTGCTGTTTAAAAAGTTTTTGTCTGAATCTCGTGTTTTGTGAATCACTTCTCAGTTCTGATGTTTGAATGTGAAACAAGTTTCTTCTCTTCAAATCTGAATTATCTGCATTTGTGGTTTCTTTATTTGCTTCTTGAACAGTAAAAACACTGAATGTTTTATGAGAACGCGCTCGTTGTCGCTCAGTTTCGTTGTCCTTTTAAAACTTGAGCTTTTTGTTAAACGATGTGGCCTGGAACATTGAATAAACCGATCCCGTCCCGTAAACGGAGTTTGGACGATTCATTTTCTATCTGAACGTTTTTAAAGTCTTCAAAAGTCACTTCATCACAATGTAAAGTTAAAAACAGGGTTTGTGAATTTAAACATTTCACATCCTAAAACAGATAATTACGTCTTGTTTACCTGCGACCAGCAGGTTGTAGCTGCTGAGATGTTCAGTCTTTTCCTCCTGGACTCCCAGCAGCTGTTTGTTGAATCAAAGCTTCTTATTAAGGCCTAAAGAGTTAGTTCAGCTCTTTTTAAACGGAGTTCCGTAGAAAGATCGAGGAAAATCAACAACTTGTGTGTAGCTCTATTAGATTTTCTAGAAATGAATTTATTTCTGGCCAGGACCAGAACGGACTGCTGCCGTCTCAAAAACTCCAATCTCAAACATTTTACAGCGAACACTCTATAAACCATTCCACTGCTGTCAGTTTTGCATTACCACATTTTACTTTTATTTACCTTTTTTTTGCCTTATACGTGAAAATGTTTGGCATAATTTGCATGTCCTGCGACTTATACGCCAAAGCAACATATCTGTGGATTTTTTTTTATAAACCAAATTTTGGCTATGACCGTTTTCATTCAGGCTGACAGAAAATATTGAACACTACCAACTTCAGCCACTAGATGTCACTCGAGCAATACGGCATGCCTTGTGTCATGTACCGTATTTTCCGGCCGATAAGTCGCACCGCCCTATAAGTCGCATCAGTCCAATTATGTCCAATAAAGTGGAAAAATCTATAAAAATGTTGCTTCGCCCTATAAGTCGCTTCTATTATGCGTCACTGCTGACGCGTCGCGTATGTTACGCGTCAGAGACGACAACACGGAAATGGCCACACAGGAGCGTGCATGGTAGGACTTTAACAAGATTAACACTTAAAAACAATTGTTTGTTTGCTGAAAATTATAGCAAAGTTGTGTCTGAGCTGAACTTTTCCTTAATAAATGCACGTCCCGGTCAAATCAGCTGAATTTTAAAAAATAGTTTTGCTACATCGGTGCTACGAATTGTGCACGTGCAGTGAGCGGATATGCTTCATTTCTTTAAAATTTAATATACACCTTATAAAAATACATGTTTGCTGACATTATAGCAAAAGTGTTTCTGAGCTTAACTTTTCATTTAAAAATGAAGGTGATGTTCAAATCAGCTGGATTTAAATTGTTTAGCTTTGACGGTCTTCCAAACGTGCGCTGCGCTGAGAAAATAAATTGTAAATAAATCGAATTTTAGCTCAAACATCTCCTACAGCTAATAGGTTGTAAATGTCCATTCAGTGATTACGTTCTAAGTTTAATCAAAATCTGTCCTGTGGTTCTTGAGCTATTTTGCATTGCTAACAGTAAAACACTGAGCTAACAGTTCATACCTCCGGAGAGCAGGAGGCCGTGCTGCGACAGAGTGAGTCCGACCAGGGGAGGCTTCTGTCGGACACATGAGCTGGGAACAGTCGGTGGACCCTAGTAGCTGAAAGTGGTACTGCTTCCCTAGCAGCTGTAAGTGGTACTGCTCTAGTTTATTTGTCAGAATAAATGGAAACGGTCATATCTCAGCCAAAAATTTGTCTATAAATATAGGAAAAAAATCCATAAACATGTCGCTGCAAATTAGGCAAAAAGGTGCGACTTATAGGCCGGAAAATACGGTAATAGGTAAAAGTGGCTGTTAATGACAGTCGGCTTGCCATAGCCTGCCACTGTCGTCCAATTCGCCTGGAGCTTCATTTCGCCGCAGCGCCCAGGTGAAACGCAGCTGATTTGACCGTCAAAGTGCATTAATTAAGTAATAGTTCAACTGAGACACAACTTTACTATAAATTCAAGCAAACAAACAATAGTTTTTAAGTGTTAATCTAGTTAAATTCTTGTTAAACTCCTCCTGTGCACGCTCCCACGCCTGCCATTTAGCAGCCAATCGGTTTTTGGCACACTGGTACATATTTCTGGGCTGTTAGTGGTGACGCATAATAGACGTATACAGCGAAGCGACATATTTATGGATTTTTCCACTTTGTTAGACATATTTGGACTGATGCGACTTATAGGGCGGTATGGTGTGTACGGTGGAAATTTCGGTACATGCTTATTTATGGTACATAAATCGGTGGTTATTTGTAAGCTCAAACAGCAGCAGCAGCTGGTTGTAGCACCTGCTGCAGAAACATCATGAGCTTTCTACCTGAATACTGTGTAAAGGTTAAAAAATAAAAAAACAGCATTCACGTGAACCACTATGAAAATTCAGATATTGGTGGATTTTTTACTAAACCAGAATTAGAAAAAAAAATTGAACATTTTCTTCAAACTTTTTTGCCTTTCAAAAAAAAAAAAAAAAAGTCCACATCAGCAGGTTAAATGATTATTTTAATTTTTACTCCGCCTTCAAAGATCTGAATTTTCTTCTCCAAGATGAAAACAAGAATTCGATATTTTGTTTGAACATCAGCTGTTAAAGACTCCTCACCTTCTTTAACATTAAAAATCATCATTTCAGATTTGAAGCTCGTTTCAGGGATTTCATTACATTTCACATTCCTACTTTTTAACAATTGTGTCAAACTGTTATGAAAAGGAGCCAAATTTTAAAATGATTTTAAACCAAGGACCAGTTCCTGCCAAAACATTAACTCCAGATACTTGACAACTTTTCTTGGCTGCAACAAGTTTGATCGCTCCGTCACCATTTCCACGTCAAAATCAGATTACTAAAAATTCAAACGAATACTTGTTGGCGGCCAACTGTCATAATAAAAACGTGCTCGGCTTTTAAGCAAAATCAAAGCAATTAAAATATTTCACTTTTAAAATATCACCTTGATCATCAAGGTGATATTTTAAAAGTGAAATATAACATCTTGTTGTCATCAAGGCTTGATGACAACAAGATGTTATATTTGGCCCCCGGGCCTGCAGTTTGACACGTAGGTGTGGTTGGATGTTCTTGTGCGTCTACACATCTGCTGCGTGTTTTCCGAGACTACAACAGCAAGAAAAGCTGCGACGCTAAAAATGTTGGTTCAAACCCGTTCCTTGTTTTAGGTCCAGATTTCTGATCCACGTTAACGTTTTAACTTCTATTTTTAAAACGTTATGTTAAGCTCAAAATGAGGAGCACATGCAGGAACAAGTTGACTTCCAGAAGATAAACGTGTTCTTTGAGATGTTCAGACCTCCGGTGATGAGTTGGTCTAAAACGGTTTTCAGTAAAAACCTTCGAGGTTATTCCTCTGAAACTGGTAGAAAAATACATTAAAGTTTTAATTACCTCATCGGCCCATTGAAGCCCACCTCTTCTTAACTGAGCAAACCAACAACGTGTTTTAATTTTTTATTCAGGTCCCAAAAAAAACATCATAATAACATTATATCAATAATATTAATACAGAAATTAAAAAAAAAAAAAACGGGGAGAAAAAAAAATAAAAAAACGCGTTTCTGTCCACGGCCTCGTTGTGTTGGGGGAACCGGAGGCGTTTTGATCCTCCTGAAAACATTTCTGTAAAGTCCGTCTGAGGTGAGAAGTGGACGGGGGCGTGGCTTCGAGCTTTGGACGCGCTGTCCGTCATTCTGCTGTACACCAATCAGGAATGTTGACGTGAGGCAGGGGGATGGTTTCTGAAGTTAGAGACGATTTTCAGTCTACTGCTGCGACATCTGACGGACGAGAAACAAAAACTACATTTAGTACCAAGCATTTTAAAAATGAACAGATTTAAGAAGATAAAAACATTTACAGTAGTCCCTGGCTACTTCGCGGTTCGACTTTTGCGGACTCACTCTTTTGCGTTTTTTCAAAGATTGTACACGACACACGATTGTCAGCTTTAATGTTACTCACATGAGTGGGACGGTACATACAGTATAAAAGTTAACGAAAAAACTTCGGACAGGCGCCACCACGTTGTAGTTTTCTCTCAATAAGCCTTCACTGTATCACCAGTCAAAAGGACTACATTACCCAGAAGCCAACAGTGCTTCCGGCCGCAGCTTTCTGCTGAAATGGAGGGAACGTTTTGATGCGATCTGAAAAAAGTTTGGTCCTTATTGATAGTGACTTTAGCGCTCAGTGGATGCAGAGCGCTGTACGGAACCGACAGGGAACTGGACCAGAACCGGACTCATCCATCAATCTGAGCGCTGCTCGCCGGCCCAGGCAGCCTCTCGAGCAGGGAGGCGTTGCGTTGCCTTCTCCAGAGCTCACCTAGACTTTTTTCATCCGGATCCCTCTGCATTATTTGGACTCGATCAGGACCACTGTGTGGTTTTTGTGCTGGATCTCCGAAGGTCCCGCCCTAAAAGCAACTTGGTGCCCAACGGCCGCAGAGAACTGATCAGAACTGGACCGAGGCTGGCGAGTACACATGTAAAATTTTGCTGTACGTAGTGTGCAGTACATGTACACATGTTCTTGAAATTACGTAGATTTAAGAGTTTAGAACATTGGTGGCGGTGGCGACTAGTCGACGTGAAATATAAAAACTTGTAAGATGTCCTAGAATCGACTGGTCGATTCAACCCATAGTTTCTTCTGGTATTTACACACAGCAGTAACCAGTAAAGCTCAAACAGCAAGGCTGCGTCCGTGTCAGGAGAGAAAAATCTCCAAGGCACGGCACTTTACACAGGGCGGTGCGTTCACTAGCTTCGGAAAAGCCACGGTGCATTCAAGAGCATAGGAACCATAAAATTCCAAACGAAACAAGCCAAATATACAACAACGTGGGCTTTCAGAGTTTATTTATTTGTCATTAGCACCACATGTGGCACATGTGGTGGAGCGAAATTGTGTACACAGTCCCAGTTACTAACAGCTGTTTGTAATAAAGGTGTGACAACTGGGACCAAGCTTTGACTCAGAAATATATTTTAATTACTTTATGGAAAGAAAGAAAACGTATATCGCCATTCATCTAAAATATATTGATATTAATTTTGGTCCATATCGCCCAGCCCTAGCGGGGGTGTTTGGAACGTTAACCCCCAGCGATAAACGAGGGACTACTGTAATAAATGACTACAGGAACAAGTTTACCTGCTGTGTCTGTGCCTGAGTGTCCGTCCCTCGGCTTGCTAGGCGGCTCAGGATGTTCCTCTCAGACATCTGGAGTCTCACGGCCACCGGCGGTATCCGAGCGATGGTTGCCGGGAGGCGGGTCACATCTGCCTTCATGTCACTCAGCAGCTCTTCCAGCTGCTTCAGCACTGAGGCGCAGAGAGAAGAGTCAGAAACGGCAACATCTGGAGCACAACTGAGCGTCCGCTCAGAGCGCGTACCTTTGTGCAGGACGGCGTTGGCCGGTTTGTTCCCGGACATAGACTCCTTGCTGAGATGCTGGTGGGACTCCGCCAGACACTCCACCTCACTGAAGCGGGTGTTCAGGGCCATGGAGGGGTGGGAGGGGTCCTCCGACATGTTGAGGTAGGCGGCACGCCGCAGCTGCTCCTCGATCACCAACGCTTGCTCCAACAACTGAGACAGAGATGGAAAGTCAGCGTCGGAGGAAAACAGAACTTTGTTTATGTTTTATTTTAAAGAAATAATAATCACCTTAAATCTCCGGGCCAGGAACTTGTTTTTGATTTCCAGGAAGTTGCCCCGGTTCATCTCTCCTTTAAAAGGCTCGTTGAGAATGGCGTACCTCGCGTCGTTCTGGATGTCCTGCCAGCGAGCGTAACCGTGTCTGAAGAGCGCGACGGTCAAAGGAAACAACCAGCAGAGGAACATTTCACAGGTGCACCCTCAGACTAGGCCTGTCACGATACGTTTTGATGGGCGATTGTCTCAGAAATAATTGCGATAAACGATAATATTGAGAAAATTGACAATAATTAATAATTATTGTCAAATTTAACAAGAAATCTTTGTTAATTTGTATAGAGTGTAGTACCTCTATTTGACCACAGGATGGCAGTATAAGACTGTTTGAACCGAAGGATGGATAGTGAGGGAGCGAGCAGCGCGTCTCTAAAAAAATGGGAGGGAGGCCCCTTGACGCGACATGGGGTGTCTCTCTTTTCGGTTCTCAAAATGTCGGACACTGTGTGGTTTGAGCTCTTCAGCATAGCATTTTTTACACAAAGCTTTTATAAAAAATAAATCAGTAAACAAGTTAGCTTCTTTTTGCAGAGACAAACACAAAGGTACGTGTCAAGTGGTTTTCAGTTTTTAATCTGCAGTTTCCCCCCACTTGAAAGGGTAGCTTGCTTTAGAAGATTTTGGACTGGACTTCACTCAATGACCAAGAATCAATCCTTTCTTTTCTTTTATTTTGAAAGTTTGTTGAGGTCAAAACAGGTGAAAAACCTAAGAGTACAAACAAGAAAATAGTTCAAGAAAATGTAACTCAATAAGCCTACATCAATTAACATATTCCTAAAATTAAATCCTTTTCAAACTAAAATTTACCCTTGAAATTAAGTATAACACATCCACATATGTGACACCCAAATACAATTAAAACACATCCACATATGTGACACCCAAATTCAATTGAACATACTTTAAATGTTTTTCAGTGATAAGTTTAACCATACACTTTGGCAGCTCTAAGCTCCCTTAAATGTACAAAATCACATTTAACAAACTACCTTTAGCTTCCACCTTTCATAATAATACACACTTTAACTGCCCTTTAACATATCATTTGCAATTTGAACTTTGTCACAAGTTTAACAAATTACATTTTTAACCTGAATATAAACATTTTGACATGTTAGTCCACAGCTCCAAATACAATATAATTTAAAGCTCACCGGCTCCTTCTTCCTCCTTTTTTTTCCTTTTTCTTGAAACAAGCCTTAGTTCTGCAATATTTTCTTAAGTAAAACTTCTCCCAGCACTTCTCTCCCACATTGTTTGCCTTCTGCTGCCCTGTGAGTGAACACCTTCAAACAAATCATCAAATCATCTGCACCTGTAGCAAAACAGTCTGCTGCCCCCTGGCTGGGAGACACCTCAAACCCACAACCTGTGAGAGATGGGCGGGGCCTGGAGCCTGAGTCTGGAGCTCAGCTCAACAGTACGGGTTTCAACCGTGAATTTTGGAGCCTCGACAAGACGGAGGTTTTTCCCCCCCGAAGTTGGCCTGTTAGCTTATCTCATAGCTTAGCTGCTTTTAATGATCCAATACAGGTTTTCCTCGACTTATGACGTCATCGACATACGATGTTCCGGACTTACGAGCGACTAACGAACAGTAAAGTTATACAGAAAATACAGCACTGGTATGTGTTTTTAGATGAAAGTGTGTTAGCTAACTGTTTGTAAACAAAGTTCTGTGCATGTTTATGAACCAGTATGTACGTTTGTGTTGAAAAACGGGTGTTCGGCGCAGCGCTAGCAAACATTTTCCAACTTACGACAAAAAAATCCAGACTTACGAGCGACACGTGTTTCGGGTTCCGACATACGAATTTTTGTCTTACGAGCGATTCGTAGGAACGGAACTCGCTCGTAAGTCGGGGACAAACTGCATCGTGATTCTGGATGATTAAAATAGATTTTAAAGAGAAAAGAGAAAGGGAGGAGTCAGTGAAGAGCACCGGAGTTGAGCCTTTTGTCATCCAGCGTCTTCAGTAGAAAGAGACACGAAGAAACAATAAAGCTGATAAATGAAAATGAGGTTGATCCTTTTCATTGATCCTGCGATTAATTGATTCATTGTTCATCACAACATGAGTAAAGGATACTGTATGATGCCAGCCAGCAGCCAGTAGTCGTGGCGGCGGTGCCAGATCTCGTTGGTTTTTTTGGTAACTGTGGCGGCTCGCTCCTCGTTCTGCCACAAAGAGTGGAGCTCTGAGGAGAAACCAGAAGACGTCAGCGGTTTTATCCAAACCAACGTTCAGGGTTCGTCTCCGAGCGTCTGTGTTTGAACCTGTGAATCCTCCGTCTGCAATGTTGAACATGAATCGGGTTTTCGCCCTTTTCTTCTCCTCGCTGACGCTGCTCGCCGTGGAGGCCGCTGCCGGCGCCGAGCTCTCTTTGGTGCTGTCGCCGTTCTGAAGTTTGGTCGCCTCCTCTGGTTTCTGAGCGTCTTTGTCCTCCTTCAGGTCTTCAGAAACAACAGAGGGTCATTACGACACATCAGAGCACAAACGGGAACATTTAAAGTAGGGATGCACGATATTGGATTTTTGGCCGATATCCGATATGTTAAAACTTATCTGGGCGATAACCAATACCAATATTTGTTTCCCTAGACCGACGTACATAGACTACATAGCTTTCTCTGCTGTGGAATTAAAATACATTATTCTACATGGTCTTTGTCAATTTGGTCTGTTACTAAATGAAGATGTCAAAAAGGGGCTGAAAATGATGCAACACTTCAACTTGGATTATGTTTAATGTCAAATTTATTCAAGACATTTACTCTAGCACAGTGACAACACTCAAACCGAGCAAATTTGTAAATGTTCACAAATCTAAACTCAACCTGTTCACAAGCGACAAGTGAAAAGCGCATAAGTAGTAGCGCATTAATAGATAAACGTAGTTTCTTAAATTAAAAGTTAATTTAAAACAGAAGCATTTTAAATCTGGGAGTTTTATTTTTATGGAATGGCCGATGTCCGATATTTAACTTCATCGCCAATATCGGCCGATACCGATACCATGCCGATAATATCGTGCATCCCTAGTTTAAAGAGAAGCTTCAGGTACCTTTCTTTTCATCTGCAGGAGGAGTTGTGTCCATCTTTTCTGTTTTATCTTCCTTCTTTTCTTCTGCTGCAGAATAAATAAAAAAACGTTAGGACCAAAAATTGCAGACAGTTCCTGTAGATCCCTCAACAAATGGACATGTTTTACCTTTGACCTCAGAGTCCTCCGGTTTGACCTCTGACCCCTCCGTCTTTGTCTCCGACGGCGGTTTGCTTTCGTCTCCTCCCTCTGAACTCTTCTCGTTTTCGCCCTCCTTCTCGCCATCCCTCTCCTTCACGCTCTCCGTCTCCCCGTTGCTCGTTTTGTCCGTGTCCATCGCCTCCTCGCCGTTCGTCTTCTCCTGCTTGGTGGGCGGAGCCCTCTCGTCATCGTCCAGGATGGCGATGACCTGAGAACGTCGTGAAGAAACCAGTATTGAACCACCTCAAACTAATCCCTTTGTGCTCACGTTTATAAATCCCGCTCGTACCTCGTTGTTGGCTTTGATCGGCTCCCTGCCGTTCTTCTCGGCCTCCTTCTTCAACTCCTTCTCTCCGTCCTTCGACGCCTCGTCATTCTTTGAAGAGTCATCGGCTGCAAAGAAGAAACAGATTCACTCGTTACACTCGCTGCTCTGTAGACGGGGACCGCAGACTAAACCTTGACGATGATGCTCTTTACATCTTTAATGGTGAACAGAGTTGGCGTGTGCGCGTCCTACCTGGGGCGGGGGTGTTGGGTTGTGTGTCCGCGGGGGTCCCAGTGGACGGGGTTTTCCCAGGTGAGTCGTCAGGCAGAGCAGCATTCCTCTTGTTCTCCTCCAGGTCGGCCATCCAGGGCATCGACCACTGACCGTTCACATGTTCGAACTCCTGGACCTGGAAGAACCAGTGAGTCCAGTTAGTGGGAACCAAAGGAACAAAAAGCTTCTTATGAGGAGAAAACAGACAACACAACTGTTTCCATTCAGCTCAAGACGATAACTGATGGGTAATATTTAACAAGTTTAGATCTTAAGAGATCTTGTTTAGACATTTCCAAACCACAAAACATTGTTAGATTTACAGTATCTCATGCTGGTCTGTCTTCTAGGTCAGCAACAATCTGACTGGTTTTTTTCCACATCCATTAGAGATGAAACAGTCTCCAGTTACATAAATAACAATCACATTCAGCTTTTCTATTAAATCGTTCAGCAAACAGTTTTTGGTCACTAAAAATATTTGATGCTTCCTTGAAGAACCTAAATCTGTTTTAGAATGTACTTTTATTAACTTCACCACTTGCTTCTGCCGAGGAAAGACCCTTCCCCTCCCACGCCGCTTTGCTTTGCTCCTGTTTGTCTGTGAAACTGCTTCTGAGCCCCTCTTGCATTTCTTCCAAACCATAATGGACTTATTTGGCCAGTTGGTCCCTCAACACAACTGATAACATTTTTTCAAAGAGAAGACAGGCTTTGGGCAAGCCGATTGCCCTGTTGGCATGCACGCAGCTGGATATCTCATCAACTTGAAGACTTGATGAAGTGTCTATTCTCTGCTGTCATCTGTGGATTTTAAGGACGCATATTTACAGGTAGTCCCCGATTTACGAGCGAGATCCGTTACAACGAGGCGCTCGTAAACCGGAAATCTCGTAATTTGGAACGGCCGCCACGCTTCTCGTAAATCCGGAAATTCGCTCGTAAATTGGAACGGTTTTGCTAGCGCGACTACAAACACTCGTTTTTCATCGAAAAACTGCTTATGAGTGCATAAAAATGATCGGAAACGTGTGTCCACATGTTTAGCTAACGAACTGTGGTGAAAAAACACAGGAAAACTCAGTATTTTTTGCGTTTTTTCCAATAATTCGCCAGCTCGTAAGTCTGGAACCTCGTAGATCAGAGCGCTCGTAAATCGGGGACTACCTGTAATTGGATTTATGATAACTGGTTCCTGCTATTTGGATTCAGCTGGTTGTTGGTTTTATTTACAATTAAGGAAGTTGTCTGCAGCAAATTGGGACCTGATCACGCTGCTTGCCTTTGTGTGGCCACGTAATTTGGACATTTCGGAACCGTTTTGGACCAACACAGACTCAAGGTAGACGTCATTATGTTCTGCCTGTACCCAAAACAACTGTGTGTTTATCTGAATCTGGCTCCCCCGGCAGACCTTGAAGGCCACCTTATCTGAATACGCCTGGAGGAAATGTAATCTGACGCTCAACCCCGCCCATCGGGAAATTTCCACCGTCAACCAGAGTGAACCAGCTGAATAAACATTCTGTCATCATTTCAGGACTCTTGGATTCATTAGCGTTGACCTTGGCCATTCCCCGACACCCTCGAGAATGTTTACGGATCTCATCGCAGGGAGCTGTTGATTATTCCATCCTTATCAGGACTCTTACAGTGACCTTGAGAGCTTCAATGAACATTGCTCATCGTTCTCGGTGTCTGCAGAATGTCTACATCACTATGTGCTTATTTGTGCAAGGTGTTTTTTAATATTATAATTTTTTTCCTCAAGCAAGAAGAAAGATTTTAATAGGATTTATTTCGCCTTCATTTCCTGATGTGTCTAGTTTCATTACTTTTTGTCTGTCTAAGCAGATCTCACTTGTAACGGAGTCTTCGAGGCTCAATGTGACTTATCTGTCTAAATAAAGGTTGAATGAATGAATTACCGTAATAAATAAATACATTTTATGTCAGATTATCAACTTTAACATTTTCCTTTTACTTCACTTGGTCTTTCTGTGTCATCTTTTATATTTTTTAAATCGTAACTTGACTAACAAAACTGAACGTAAGAACAGCAAAATCCAAGTTGTACCTTTTTGCGTATAAGTGACATAACGCCGATGCGTGTGAGGACATGTTGCCGTGACAACCCTTCTCTGGGGACACCGTCTGCGAAGGTTTCGGCGCCGTCGGCTCCAGGTTCACACAGGTGACGCATGAACAAGGAGACGTAGGCCCTGAGGAGGAGAGGAATAAAAGGCGTCAGGAAAACGCGGGTACGACACCTGAAAAGAGGATGAACATCCACTTACTTGAACTCTTTCTCTGATTTGCCTCGCAGGTCCCGGACCAGCCACTGGGTGGTGAAGGCATCCTGGGGTGGCATCCCATAACGCATCACTGCATTCAGGAAGGCCTTCCTCTGCCGAGAGTTGAAACCCAACACCTGGAAACAAGAAAACCATCAAACGTCGGATAACTCTGTCCTTACAGAAAGATTCATGCAGACCCAACTGCAAAATTACAAATTATTATTTCCATATATTATTTGGATTTAAACAGGAGCAGAGCCCCTCACCTCAATGTTGCCTCCCACCCTGGCCAGCAGGGCGGGCAGTGGTTTGTCTTTGTCACCCCTCGGGCCCCTCCTGCTCGACCTGCGAGTGTTGCCTGCAAAACCACAAAAATCTTATTACGATTTAAATACATTTTGTTTCCACAGAACTGAAGCATTCAAATACAAATAATCTAAATTATTACATCAAACTTTGAAAATTAAAGGAGATGATTTATACTTTGGGTTGGAACCACTAAAGGATTAAAAGTAAACCAAATTTTAAAAAGTGTCTCTCGCCTTCTGTTCTTTCATCGAAGTCCTCGTCAGCCTCCTCAGAAGCCACGGAGTAATCCGATTGGCCGTCTGATTGGTCGTCCTGCCAATCAGCTGTCAGGCACAAACAAAATGGAGGATATTTATTATTCTGATGCAGTAAAACACCTAAAATAAAACTGGTTGTTTAAATTACTGGAAACAAATCACAGAAAATGATGACGCTCTTCTTCAACAAACTACCTCTGTCTTCCTGCGAGCCGTCGTTGTAGTTGACCTGCTTGCGGATGCGTTTTCCTTTGCCCAGGTTTCGGGCCAGGTCCTCCTGTTGCTGCTCGTAATGGTGCCGCAGCAGCTTCTCCCAGTAGTCTGGATCGACGCTCTCCTCTTGCTTGATGATCTCCCGCTGCACCTCTTCCTCCTGAGTGACGGAGATGAGACAGAAGAACAGTTAGAGAATTAAAAATAAAAGTTGTGATTGGGCTTCTGCAGCTGGTCCCAGTCTCACCTCCTCCTCGTCCTCTTTGACCACATACTGGGCAACTTTGAAGGAGCTCAGGTACTCGTTCATGCTCTGAATCTCCGTGTCGTCTGTGGCGTCCTGGTTCCTGTCCAGCAGTCGGTCGATGGCTTTGTCGTCGTAGTGAATGATGCTGCTGTCCTCCTCCTTGTTCTTGTTCTCACCTGGTGAAGCACAAACACGTTGATGTGGTTCCTTTTCTTTTAGTCTTCACCGTTGTGCACGAACCCTTCCTCACCTTCTAACTCGTCCTTAAAGAGCACCTCCGTTCCAAACTTGAGAATGTCGTCCAGCTCCTGTTTGGACATGGAGCCAGTCTTGGATCCGAGGCCGGGTCGGACCACCAGGTGAGTGAGCATCATCTTCTTTTTGGCAACCTGAAACAGAGACGCAATAAAAGAAAAGGATGGGCGTTATGGGATGTGCAGCTGTTTGATTCTAGACTTGGCTGCAGTAAAACGAAAACTAAATCTCAGGTTTGTTTTTCCTGCTTTAGGTGAAAGTAGGGCTGAACAATTAATTGCATTTGCAATAAAATCGCGATATGGAAAAACAAGATTTTCTAATCGCGAAGGCTGCAATTTGATTGGTCACATGACCTGGTTTAGTGACTTGTGAGTGGAGCAAACCAGAGCAGAGAGCGGGAGAAGTCAACACTGCGTTTTAACCAGTTGCACAATGACATCAGGCTCGACAGAAGCTGATACATCTGAAAGTTTGGTAACAAAGAGGGGCAGCACGTCTATTGATGGCTATAAAAAAACAAGATGCTCTGCGTGTTTTTTTTGTTTTTTTTACATCTAAAAGATTGAATAAGAACAGAGTTCATTTTGTGTTCACTGAGTTTGAATTCCCAGAAAATAACGAGTTGGTTAAAGCAGATTCTCTTTATGTTTTTTGCACTTTATTTTTTATGATGTTACTGGCTGGAAAGCAGTACCGTAAGTAAAAAAAAAATTATATCGAATTTTTTATATTTATTTATTAACTGTCATGTGAAGTTCAGACAGTAGTTAGGAAGTTCACTTAACATGTTTATTATTACAGTATGTTTATGAAACAAGAAAAAATAGAAATGGTGAAAAGAAAAGGCATAGATTTGTTTGCTCTATTGTAATCTCTGCTTTAAATAAATCTGACATTGTTTATTATAAAACAGATTGATTTTGTTTGTTGCTTCGGTTTGTTGAAAAATACTTGAGAAGATAATAAAAATAATAATTGCATTTTAAATTGCAATTGCAATTTATAGAAAAAAAATTGCAATTTGATTATTTTCCGAAATCGTTCAGCCCTAGGTGAAACTCAAATGCAGCATCTACCTGAGTAATCCTCTCCTCCACTGAGGCTTTAGTGACGAACCGGTAGATCATGACTTTTCTGTTTTGACCGATACGATGAGCTCTGCTGAAGGCCTGAACAAAAGGGAAAAATATTAAATAACCAAATTATTTATTATTTAAAAAAAAAAAAAAAGTTGACCATTTTGTACCTGGATGTCGTTGTGAGGATTCCAGTCAGAGTCATAAATGACGACCGTGTCGGCTGTGGCCAGGTTGATGCCCAAACCTCCAGCTCTCGTCGAGAGCAAGAAGGCAAACTGCTGAGCACCCGGAGCTGAGGGAGAAGCATTAAAACAGTAAACATGGAGTTTTTAAGAGGACAGGACTGAAAAAGATGCTTCAAAAATACAAAGAGGCAGAATCAAAAGAAAAAAGATCACCGTTAAAACGATCTATAGCTTCTTGTCTCATCCCTCCAGTGATTCCTCCATCGATCCTCTCATATTTGTACCCCTCGTTCTCAAGGAAGTCCTCCAGCAGATCCAACATTTTGGTCATCTGCAGGCAGAACGCACAAGGACCGGTTGAGAAAACAAAAACGCATTTAGACGACTTTTGTTTTGAAGCAGTGGTTTTAATACCTGAGAGAAAATGAGCACTCGGTGTCCTCCCTCCTTCAGCTTCCTCATCATCTTCTGCAGCAACAGCAGCTTCCCAGAAGACTTTGTGAGAGCGTTGCCATCGTACATCCCGTTGGGCAACTTGGGAGCTTCCTGATTAAAGTGGCCAAACAAAACTCAAACTTTAAGAGTGTTTAACTGAAATAAAGCTGTAATACACAAATAAATAAGCCGCTAGTGGTTCCTGCCTAGGCCTGTCACGATACACAATAAATCGATTAATCGCACGATAAATGAAAATTATCAACCTTTCATTTATCGGCTTTATCGTTTCTTCGTGCCTCTCTCTTTCTGAAGACAATGGATGATAAGATATGTTTTAACGATCCAAAAATCACGTTTTTGGATCGTTAAAAGCAACTAAGCTACGAGCTAAGCTAACAAGCCGCTAACATTTCTTCTTAAATTTGACAATAATTACAAATGATTAAATTTCAAGCAATATTATCGTTTATCGCAATAATTCTGAGACAATTAATCGCCCAGCAAAATTCATCGTGACAGGCCTGTTCCTGCCAGGTGTGTGGCTCGTACCATGGCGGCTCCAGGGAACAGATAGGGGTGGTTGCAGCACTTTTTGAGGTCCATGACGACGTTCAGCAGCGAAACCTGGTTTCCGCCTCCTTTTGTGTTGAGGGCGTCAAAGTTTTTCGTCAAGATGAATTTGTAGTATTTTCTGCAAACAAAAAGCAGAAGCATTCAGGGTTAGCGTTAGCATTTTCCTGGTTTCTCGTTTCGGCAGCAAAGCTTCACTCACTTCTGCATGGGGCTGAGCTCCACTCGAACGATGAGCTCGGTCTTGGAGGGCATGTGTTTAAAGACGTCGGCCTTCAACCTTCTGAGCATGTGCGGGCCCAGCATGTCGTGCAGCTTCTTGATCTGGTCTTCTTTTGCGATATCGGCAAACTCCTCCAGGAAAACCTCCAACTTGCTGCAGATAAAAACACAAAATGGGGGAGGTTATTCTTGCAGAACCTGAGCTGCCTGCTGCTCCAACGGTTGGAATTTTCTCTTATTTCCAAGGTAAACGTACATGTCATGGTTTCCTGTTCAAATCGAGTTCTTAATTGGGACTTTTATGGCAACACAATTGATCCCTGAAGGTTTTTTTTTTTCCAAAGAGTAATGTAAATATTTGTAAAACTCCTTCGAGGCTTTCACAGCCAACATGATTTAAGTCAACTGAATGAGATTAAACCCAGTCCAGCCAACTTCATTCATGTGCGCTGTACAAAACGACGAATAAAAGAAACAAAAAGTCACTCAACAGAATAAAAACAGCATGAAAAAGAAAAGCGCAATACAGTACTACTTTTTTATTTTGTACGATGAACTAAAATCAACATCTCACATGGTGTCAACGGCCTAACTGAAGAGATGAGTTTTAAGTAGGGATTATGTATAATGTGCTCAGAGGGGTCATTTTATAATTTAGTTTCTGGCACTCATTAGATTAAAACACATAAATCATCTGATCAAACACCCAGACAAGGCTCTAAGGGTATAAAATAATTAACAAAAAACAGCTTTTACTAAATAAATCTACAGCCTATTTATTAACGGTAAAAAAATACCTGGATAGCTTTAACCTTAAAGCTGCTAAAAGCCATTAAAAACTAAACAAACTGAGAGGAAGACTACAAAGATTTTATAATAAAAATACAGGTAGTCCTCGACTTACGGCAATCCGACTTTACGAACGCATCATATTAATAAAAATATGAAATAAAAATTACAATTTTTTTATGTGTTTAAATGTTCTTGATTTCATGTGTACTGTACAGCACTTTGTTGCAGCTATGGTTGTTTTAAAAGGCTGTATGAATAAAGTATTATTATTATTATTTTTAAGCCGATTTACGAAGTTTTCAGCAGTTTCCGCCAGTTTCCGCCAGTTAGCTCCGGCCTCGACAGCCGGCTTCGGACGGACCGTGTCCGATCAGAGGTTGCTGCGCTCGGATACATGAGCTGGAGCTGAACGGCGGTTTTATGGAGGGACGGATGGACGAAGGAAAACGACGCTGTGGACCGCGTGTAGCAGCAGACAGCGAGCTGGACCGGAGGAGCAACGAGATAACATGCTAACAAGCCTAGCTGTAGGATGGACGGGTGGATGCTCACGCCCCACTGGGGACACGGAGCCGACGGGCAGCGGAGCTCGCCTCGATGTCCGCCTGGCAGCCTCAGATGTTGGATAGACACCGAGCTAACATGTTAAAATGCGGAGAAACAGCTGCGGCAGCCTTTTGGAGGGGCTAACATGCTAACGCGCGCAGCTATTGGAGGGGCTAAAATGCTAACGCGCGCAGCCTTTTGGATGGACACCGCGGAGAAACGGCTCCCAGTAAGTTATTCACTCTTTTTCCCTTCATTATGTATGGAGTTAACATGCTAACAGTCCTTCCTGTAAATGTAAAGTAAATGAATGTCCACATACCGGTACTTGTTCAGCTTTTACCAGAACTCTTCTTTATGCCAGCTCAGAACCAACACAGCATAACATGAGCAGCAGGATCGAATAACATAGATCACCCAGCTGGCGTTACCATGACAACCTGCCTTACGGACAGCACAGTGACCAACTGTAACTAACTGTAACCAACTGCTGAAATATCAGTCCTTATCCACCTTATTCCTGGGGGTGTCACTGTAGAAGCGATTATGTGTCTTACTTCCGTTTCACACCGGAAGTAGAAGTTCTGCACGGTCTCCTTCGTTGTTTACTTGCTAATCTGCACGCGTCGTTGAAGTTCTGTTTTCTGTTATTTCGAGCTAATATTGTCACGAAGATGTCCTTGTGGAGCTCGGGTACCTGTTGCGCTGTTCGTGGCTGTACGAATAATCAGACGAAGCTGAATTTGTGGCTGCAACTAGTGTGTGTTGAACATGCTCCGAAAACAAAAACCTGCATCCTTCTTTGTGGCTGGGCTACGAGAAACCACCTGAAAAAAGACTCTGTATCCTCCAGAGGATCGAGAACACCAGGTATGATTTAAGAGACAGCTTTTAGTGTTATGATTTTATGTAGTCAGTGATTAAATGATACTAATATTTTCGTGCATAACTGGCAAATAAACACACGCACCTATATACTGTATGTATGCTGTCTGTGTATATTTATTTATACTGTATATATAATATAGGTGTGTGTTGTGTTTATTTATATATATATATATATATATATAATATAGGTGTGTGTGCTTATTTATATATATATATATATGTGTGTTTATATATAATATAGGCGTGTGTGTTTATATATATATATATAT
>JBBPBX010053065.1:3640-23974 GCA_038048925.1 Garcialebias charrua
TTGACATTTGCCATCTCCACATAATTAAATTACGTTTTATTAACAATTTAGTGTCCCAACTTTTTTGGAATCCGGTATGTATATGTAAAGATTAAAAAGAATGTTTGTTGCTCTTCTTGCCAACTGTGTTATCTCATTTCCTCTGTTCAGGACTGCAAATATCCAGGGTCGGGAAGGAGTGACCTTCCACTGCACCTCCTGTCCTAATTGCCTCAATCTGTGAGGACACTCCAGGTCCAAGCACAGCAGTGGGTGACCAGGACGATCAGGAGTTTGAAAAATGTGTTTTCTTTGTTTTGTTTTAATTTTGAGAAAAGAATAAATAAATAAACTGATTACAAAAACTACCATAACTTTCAGTTCCCTTTATCAGTCAGGTCACTCGGTGCAACAATATTGCTATGGGAACGTAATTAATTCACGCCCTTGAAATGCTCAGGAAAATGCATGCTTGTGAGAACTTCTGCCTTTATACATTAGACATCTCTCGGCTGCTCTCTACTGTGTGTTAGAGAGGACATTCTGAGTGACCTCACATGCAGTAACATCCAAACTGTAATGTTTTGCAAACGTGTTTGTTGAACTCCAGTTTGCAGTTGCACAGATGTCTGCAACTGGTACGCCCTTGAACAGCTACCACGAGGCGGCCAAGCCTCGAGTGGAGTGGGTGTGTACCCCAGAGGGCACCTGTTGACCTTTGCTACTGTACGCCCTTTTAATGGCCTCAGTCACCCAGTGTGAGAGGCGCTGCTTTGTCAGGGCCCTGCCAGCAGCCGGGTTGGCAAAACATACAAACAGCTGGTTTGTTTTCCTCCAATCAGTTGTTCTTATGATGTAAGTACTTAAAGCCCTAACAGGGCAGAGTGCTCTCAGCCTCCTCTGTTCCTCAGTGAGGACGGGAGCAGGAGGAAATGAAAAGAGTTCAAAGTCCAGACATCTGGGATTTAAAGTTAGAACCTTTGGAACATATGTGGGGTTAGGATGTAGGTTGACCTTTGACCCATCAGGGGCAAATTTTGTACACATTGGGTGCACCGACAAAGCGTGGAGGTCACCTACACGTTTAGCTGAGCAAAGAGCCAGGAGTAGAGCAGTTTTATAAGATAGCAAATTTATCTTAATGTCGCTTAGAGGTTCGAATTGGGGCTCACAGAGAGCATTTAGGACTAATTGGAGGTCCCAGTCAGGGGTCAAAGTCCTGCAGGGGGGTCTCTTCCTCAATACACCCTTCATGAACCGTATCATGAGAGGGTGTGCAACGGGTGTCTTTCCCCCCAGCCTTCGTGGCATGCCGAGATGGCTGACAAAAACACCTTAATTGTTGAAAATGAGCGGCCTTTTTCCAGTAGGTCCTACAGAAAGGTAAGAAGCTGGACCAGGTCACAGGAATAAGGGAAAATATTCCTTTCCATGCACCAAGCTTCAAAAACACACCATTTGCGAGCATAGAGAGTCTGTGTTCACATTGCTCTCGCTCCCTGGATCGTGTTTACCACATTGCTGGGGAGGCCTGAGGCCATCAGTTTGTTCCTTTCAGCTACCAAGCTGAAATTTGCCACAGTCCTGGGCATAATTGGTGAGGCTGTTCGTGTGGTTGAGTCAGCAGACCCCTGAAGGGGAACAACCGGCAGTGTATCATCATTGAGCACACCCCCGAGTGCCATGGGTCCTGTGGCCATCTGGGGGACAACAATATTAGGGAGGGGTCACTCCTACCTGTGTGCTCCTGCGTCACCCTAATTGGGGATGCGGGGGGAGAGGTGTAACACAGCGTCCCTGCTGGCCAACCGTGGGCCAGAGTGATTGCGTTTGCTTCGTAGGCACGGGACGTAGAGCGTGCATGTTTTGTATGCGGACAGACCTTCGGATTCCAGGCTGCACCGTGGTTGGATCTGGATCACAAGCCTCCGATTCCGCCACTGCTCTGGAGCTGGCTCCGATTCCAGGGAGCTGTATTAGGCACGCTTCCTCTGAGGACGTGCCTCGACCAAAGTGGTGTTGACCCGTACGCCCATATATACTGTAATCTGTGGTGTAAAACATAGTGCTTCCCTGTAGTCTTATGACAGAGCTGAAAACCCCCCGATGAGGGGTCATTATTTAAAGGAGCAGCTGGGCTAGTGCGCTGAGTTTGGTCATATATTTCAGGTCCACTGATCGTGTGCGGCCTGCTGGCTTTACAGGTTGGAAAGCCTGTCCCAGTTTGAACGCCTGGAGCTGTAAAATTCTTATTTTTCTAGTCAGCACCTACAGACCGGGACCGATTCACAAGGTCCAGACTCTCTTGGGCACGAGGAAAAATCATTTGGGTCGGTCCAGGGTGCATTGTTTGTGTTGTGATGACATTTATTTATAATTTCTGCAGCATTACTGTCGTTTTCCCTTTCAGCATGTGTGCACGGCCCGGGCCTGAAGGCAGCTGCAGTGCCCCCGTGGGACGGTGCGGTCATCCGCTGAAATGCAGTTGGGGGCCATGACAGTCTGTCGTCATGGTCACCATGTCCAGCCGACATGGTCATAGCATGCGGACGTGCTATAAGCTTGGGGGGTTTGTGTATTCTCGGCCCCCTGAGCTCCTGTGGCGCGGGGGTGAGTGTGTGACTCCCTCTGTCCGGCCTTGTGTGAGTCGGTCTACCTGTCTGCGGACGCCGCAAGGTCTGTCTGCTGCAGATAGTCCCGGGGAACCCTGCTGGGGTTCATTGTTCTGACCTGGCACCCCGTGCACCGCGAGGGAGAGGGGGTGGCAACCCTCTCCCTTTATAGCAATTGTTTTCAAAAGGGTTCTGTGTTGTTGTTCACCATCATTTTTATTTTATTTTATTTTTTAAGTAAAGAAACAGGGCAAAACTGTTCTTTGGGACTTTTATTTTGTGTGTTGTGCAACAACATTATGTCTTTATTTCACATACAGCAGAACATTCATGTTTTGTGCATATATTAATATCACCTGCTTTTTGTAGTCTTTTACAAATAAAGTCTGGGCAAATAAAATTAGGCTCCCGTACCCCTTGGACGGACGAACCAGCAAAACTGTGAAAAGGGCCCGCTTCGTCAGGCCCGCTTCGTCAGGCCCGCTTCTGTCTCCTATCATGGTTCGTTCCTCGGCGGGACCGCTTGGCGAGGAACAAATCTGTTCCTGCTCCAGGACTGACTGGCCTGAGGTGGACCTGCTTGGGGTCTCTGCCGGTGTTCCCCGTCATAAGCCGGCCTCTTCTGTGGGGGACGACGTGTGGCTGAGCGGTGTCAAGGCTGCATGGCTCTGCTCCCGCTTGTCTCCCTGGGGTAGGGCAAAAGCTTTCCTTGGCATGCCCTCATGGAGGGCTTCAGTCTGTTTGCGCCTCTGTTCCAGCCTGGTCTGGATCCGGTCCAGAGCTCTCCTGAAGAGTCCCGTCGGCTCGATTGAGTGGTGCAAAAAGGGGACCCGCTGACCTTCCGGAAGGTCTGTCAAGCTCATCCACAGATGACGTTGGGCGATGACAACTTCAGCCATATATCTCCCCTGTGCAATGGCTGCCATCCCTATCATGCGGAGCACAAAGTCAGTGGCCCTGTGGGCTTCCTCCAGCACCTCGGTCGCAGCTTGCTTGTCTGTTGTCACCTGGAGCTCTTGCAGCTTCTCTGCCAGGTACGCTTGCATCATGGCGGAGGCGTTCATCGCACGTGCCGCGAGGCCCTGAGCTCTGTAACACTTTTCGAGCTGTGCATCTGAAGCTCGACAGGCTTTGCTTGGCAAAGTTGGTTTTGTCACAGAAAATCTAGGGGCCAGGTGAGACGCCAGCGTGTCCTCCATCTGTGGCACGTTAGCCATTCCTGCTGCTTCCATTCCAGCCACGTCGAGGAACTGGGAGAGCGGGAGCAGCATGGGAGCCCTGGGTTCAGCCCAGGTGTGAGTAAACTCTGTGAGGAAATCCGGGAAGATGGGCATCCTGTGCCTCATTGTCGACTGCTGCTTGGCATAAAAATAATTCCCTGCCAACCTTGTGACTTGTTGACGAGGTGGAGGTTCTGGCCAAGTGATCTGCAACGTGTCCGCCGCTCTGTGACACAAGTCGAACAGTGCGGGGATCGAAGTATCTGTCTCTGGCAACACTGTGAGAGGTCCTCTTCCTCTCGTTCATACTCGTTATCGGCTTCATCACCAGAAATTTCACCTGAGATTGTGAGCGAGATCTTATCCGCATTAATCATGCCTCAAGTGTCAAATTCGGCTGTCGAGTCCCCGACGGGAGCCGCCATGTCCGGGCTGTCCCCCCATTCGACCCGTCCATTGTCTTCCAGATCCATGCTCTCGAGCTCCGGCGTGGGAGTGAGAGCCTCTGTGAGGTCTGGGTCTGTTTGGCGCCGCAGCTGCGCCCATGGCTTTGGCCACAATGTCTATGCGGTATCTCCTCACCGCCTCCAGCATCTGGCTGCAATGTGGACAGGAGTTGGGGGCGTCCAACGTCGTTTTTGCGTGCAACATCCCCAGGCAGACAGGACAGGCCTCGTGGGTGTCCGTCGCCGAAAGGGAATATCCGTAGCCGCTGGGGTAGGCGCGCGAGGTGGGACTCGCCGTCCTGCTAGCTTTTTTTGTAAATCTTGGTTTTCGCTTTCCCTCGGGAGCCATGGCCGAGAGGAAACAAGCAAGTTGTCTTAAAATCCTTGTCTGAGATGTCCTCTCCGTCGCGTTGCTTTTGTTGGCTAGCCTGCTACTCTTTAGCAGGGTAGCGATGTGACGCAGTTAGCGCCGTCGAGCGAAGCAGCTGCGGAGAGAAAAGAGAAGAAAACTTCGAGGTTAAGGAAAAATGTGCTGGACTAGCTTTCGCCAGCCCAGTGATACGCAGGAAATTTCTCTGTACGCTCAGCGTAGGGAGCGAGCTCACCTCTAACGAGCGATGTGTCTACAGAGAAGTCCCACAAAGTTCAGGTTTAAGCGAGGTGAAGGGCAAAAAGAGACCGTTTGGATGGGCGCTAGCGTCTTAAGTACCCAGAGGGCGGGGCCTCTGAGGCGACACTGACGCCCACTGCCGTAAAGGCGTGAATGTATTCCTTCAGGTAATCGCGCGGGGCACAATTCCCATAGCAATAGTGTTGCACAGAGTGACCTGACTGATAAAGGGAACTAGCCATGTCACTGTGTTCACTGTCCATGTTGCATATATTATGCTAATGCTAGCTGCATGTCACGGTCCTGGCCACACCTCCTCGCTCTAACCCCCCACCTCCTCCCCTCCTTTAGGCGGGGCCTCTACTGCCTCTCGGAACTCCCACTTTGTTGAAGTTTTTGAATCTGGGATTGGGGCAGAGCTACAGATCCACAGGGGGGTTAGCTGCACTTTAATGTGGTAGTAGCTGAGACTAATCAACAACTTAAAGTTTTAGTATATGTTGATCCCATAAATGTTATGTTTAAAACTTGGCCATTATTTATCGTATAGTCCCTCAGTTATTGTGGGGGTTACATTTGAGACATCACTGCGATAGGTGAAAAACTGTGAAATAGGAACTCTATATTTATTTTAGTAATTTTATATATTTTAAGGCTTTATAAACCATTCCCACACTCTTGCAACCTATGTAATTTTAATAGCATATGTATATGTATTACTCCCTGCGCTCTAACAATCTAGTCCTCCTGTCAGTTCCTCCTGTCAGAACTGAACTAGGAAAAAGAGCATTCAGCTTCGCCGTCCCCTCAGCCTGGAACAACTTACAGAAAGATCTGAAACTATCAACATTCATCTCTCCTGGATCCTTTATGTCATTATGTCATTATGTCATTATGCATTTATGATGCAAAAAACCCTGCTCTACTGGTGATGTTAGACCTCTCAGCAGCTTTTGACACCGTCGACCATCAGGTACTAATCAACCGCTTGTCTCAGCTGGTTGGCCTCCAGGGAGCTGTGCTTGAGTGGTTCAAATCTTACCTGTCTGGGAGAACTTTTTCTGTCATGATAGGCGATCTGTCCTCCTCTTCATCAACCCCTCTGACCTCTGGCGTACCACAGGGATCTATTCTAGGGCCAGTCCTCTTCTCTCTTTACATGCTGCCATTAGGATCAATCATTGCACGTCATAACCTGTCTTTTCACATGTATGCAGACGATTTACAAATCTATCTGCCAGTCACTCCCAACCCCTCACTCAGTTCAAACACTCTTGTCAACTGCTTAAATGACATTAAGCACTGGCTCTCTCAAAACTTCCTCCACCTAAACACAGATAAAACTGAATGCATTTTATTTGGTGCACCTGGTGACACCAGCAACATCCTTCCCAGTCCCAGTGTTGGTTTTCCCCTCCCCCACTTCAACCCGGTGGTCAGAAATCTTGGAGTGCAGCTTGACTCCAACTTAAAGTTTGATAAACAGATCAGTTCTGTTGTCAAGACCAGCTTCTTTCAGCTCCGACTGCTCTCCAAAGTCAAGTCATTTCTCAGCCGTGGTGATCTGGAGAAGGCCATCCATGCCTTTGTGACCTCCAGACTTGATTATTGTAATGCTTTGTATGTTGGTATTAATCAATCCTCCATCTCCCGTTTACAGCTTGTACAGAACTCTGCCGCGCGCTTTTTGACCAACACACGAAAATATGAACACATCACTCCTGTCCTGTCCTCTCTACACTGGCTCCCGGTTCAGTTCAGGATACAGTTCAAGCTGCTCCTGTTTGTTTTCAAAGCTCTGAATGGACTTGCTCCTCTGTACATCTCAGAACTTTTGAAAGCCCATCAGCCCGGCAGAGATTTACGATCTGCCAGTCAACACCTGCTGGAGGTGCCTCGCTCAAGGTACAAACAATGGGGAGACCGGTCATTTTCTGTTGCCGGCCCAAAAGCCTGGAACAGTCTCCCCCTTGAGCTGCGTGCCACCTCTGATCTGACTCTGTTCAAAACCAGACTGAAGACCCACTTGTTCAAAAAAGCTTTCAGTGTGTAACTTTTATTACTTTTGGTATTTTAATATGTAGCATTTTTTATTTCCATTGCCTTTTTATTTCCACTTGTTCAAAAAAGCTTTCAGTGTGTAACTTTTATTACTTGTGTTATTTTAGTATGTAGCATTTTTATTTCCATTGCCTTCTTTTATTGCTGTTGTTTCTTATTCTATTTTCATTGATTTATTGTTCCAGTTTATTCATCTTTTTATCCTGTTAAGCACCTTGGTCAATGCAAGGCATTGTAGGAAGGTGCTATACAAATAAAGTTTATTATTATTATTATTATTATTATCAACCGTAGTAGAAAATGTCATCAAGAAACTTGACCATTGCAGATGTTTCTAACCATTACTTATCCAATATACATGTCATTGTTGATTTTTTTAACTTTATTTACCCAACCGAGGTCTGTCTGCTTGTTTTGTATATAATGTATATAGAAATCTGTCATATCCTGTTGGTTTTGAACTGTCAACATCTGTTTACTGTGATTGTAGTTTTCTTTATTTTCTTTTGATAAGTGCAAATGCCTATTGCCAATGTGACGTGTGCTGCTGACCACTTGACCAGGTCACCCTTGTAAAAGAGATCTCGATCTCAACGGGCTCTACCTGGTTAAATAAAGGTGATTGATTGATTGATTGATGATATGTACAGTACAGTACTGCAACATTTTATATGGGTACTCACCAGCTCTATCAAAGCTGACAATCATGTCGTGCACAATCTTATGTTGAAAAACTGCGAGTGAGTCCGCAAAGTCGAATCACAAAGTGGCGAGGGACGACTGTATTACATATTCCATGCACTCAATGAACAGGCAAGATCACACAAGATATTACAGTTATGTGTAAGACTTGGCATGATGTTTCAAGGTTTATCTAAAATGGCTACAACTCAATTTTAAGCATAAGATGATCTTCCTCTAAAACATTGACATGAGTGACAGTGAGGGATATACATTAATTCACTAAATTGTAGTCCTTTTGTGTATTACATATGATACTGAAGACGTGGCCCATACATCCAAAGCCACTGCCCCATAACATTGAATGTCTCAGGGAACAATTCTCTCTAACGAGTGTATTTTTGTTATTGTACGATGAATACAATTGCAACATTGTTCAAGCTTTAAAAGTTTGCTTGAGAAAAGTACTCCGAAAGAGAACAAGGATAAAAAATTAAGTTCTGATTACAATTATGGGACGTGACACTTAGCTGATTTCAAATCAGCGAGGCCAAATTTCACAAAGCCTGTCAATGGTGGCAGAAAGCTCACCAGATCCCTCCCCAATCAAAAGTTTGCTCTATATAATTTTACGCAATCAGATTTCTCCACAGTCATCCAGTGCAATCAGGTAATCAGAGGGGAGCATTAACTAGACAAATGGGGTTTAAAAAGTGGGTGCACTCTGTTTGCAGGAACTTCCTATGGAGAAGCCCCCTCCTCTCCTTGATTACTTCTATCACCCTCATACAGCGCAACATCCCTGCTAAACAGCGTTCTACTACAGTACGGTACATGCAATATGTGCAGTGGTGACAAATGTGACCGACTTTACATGAAAATAGACACAATCATTGCTCTTAAGACTATTTATGTAAAGTAACTAAATGCTCAAACTAAGAATTTAATCAAATGATTCATATGGTTCACAGAAATGTTGCTGTTGCCACTTTCACACCTTTTATTTTATGACATTTTGCACCCAGATTACAGTTTGGTGCTGTTTATGCCAGAAAGTATTTTCGCCACTTGTGTACATTAAATTTGTGACTTCTATCACTGTCAGAGCTTTTGTACAGTCTCACCCAAATAATGTAAAATATAAGCTGTTTTTCATCAGTAACATCAGTATCAATAGTGTTATCTGTAACTTTTAGTTTTATGTTTATTGAATTTCAGCTGGCAGCATGGTGGTGCAACTGGTAGAGCTGTTGCCTCTCGGCGAGAAAGTTGCCAATTCAAATCCTGGCCGGGGTCCTTTCTGGGTGGTTTGCATGTTCTCTCTGTGAATGCGTGGGTTTCTTCCAGGTACTCTGGTGTCCTCCCACAGACCAAAAACATGCATGTTAGGCTGGTTGGTAACTCTAAATTGTCCCTAGGTGAGAGAGAGAGTGAATGGTTGTTTGTCTTGTTTGTCTCTATATGTGGCCCTGTGATGGACTGGAGACCTGTCCAGGGTGTCCCCCACCTCTCACACAGTAATAGTTGGACATGGGCACCAGTGATCTCCTGACGTCAAAAAGGAAGAAGTGGGTAAAGATGATGTATGTATGTATGTATGTATGTATGTATGTATGTATGTATGTATGTATGTATGTATGTATGTATGTATGTATGTATGTATGTATGTATGTATGTATGTATGTATGTATGTATGTATGTATGTATGTATGTATGTATGTATGTATGTATGTATGTATGTATGTATGTATGTATGTATGTATGTATGTATGTATGTATGTATGTATGTATGTATGTATGTATGTATGTATGTATGTATGTATGTATGTATGTATGTATGTATGTATGTATGTATGTCATGGCACACAGTTTGTAAATTATAAATCAGCAAATGTGATGATGAGTTTTAGAAATTAGCCCAGATTAAACAGTTATAAACGCATTTTGCATGCCGTTTTTCAGGAACAGAACATTTTAAGTCATGACATCAAAAAGCAGTGATTGTTGTAGATTACAAAATAACTCCATATGTGCTATATTTTAAGACAATAATGTAAACTGATTCAAGATTGAATGTGAAAAAAAAAAACTGTTGTAAGTTGTAAATGTTTAACTTAATATGACTTTGTTTTGAGAATCTGTATATTGAAGCATTATGATGACCACAGGACCCTTCTCAATAAAAATGTGTTTTAAATGGTAAATGATCTGTTCATATATCTCCTCCTTGAATCGCCACCTTATCCTGGTGGAGGAGTTTGGATGCCTGAATGATCCTAGGAGCTATGCTGTCTGGGGAAATTTTAATTGCCCCTGGTGGAGTCTCCCAAGGCAGAATGGTTCTAGGTGACAGGCCAGACAAAGAGCGATTCAGAAGATTCTTATGGACAGAAACAAACAAGGAACTCAGTGTCCCTTGCCCGGATGTGGGTTACCGGGGCCCCACCCTAGAGCCAGGCCTGGGGGAGGGGCTCGCCAGCGAGCGCCTGGTGGCCAGAT
Organism: Garcialebias charrua; assembly: GCA_038048925.1. NCBI lineage: Eukaryota > Metazoa > Chordata > Actinopteri > Cyprinodontiformes > Rivulidae > Garcialebias > Garcialebias charrua. The sequence goes on from JBBPBX010053065.1 coordinate 13,749, forward strand.
CTCTAGCCATGGGGCCCGGTCGGGCTCAGCCCAAATGAGCAACATGGGTTTGCCTCCCGGTGGGCCCAACACCTGCAGAAAGGGCCATATGAGTCAGTTGCATGAATCCATGGGCAGTGGCCGAAGACGGGGACTTTGGGGTTCTAACCATGGCTTACCAAAGCTGGCTATTGGGACATGGAACGTGACCTCTCTGGTGGGGAAGGAGCCTGGGTGTATGTGAGGATGAGGTACAGATTAGATATAGTTGGGCTCACCTTGTCGCAGAGCATGGGCTTTGGAACAAATCTCCTTGAGAGGAGCTGGACCTTATTCCACTCTGGGGTTGTCCATGGTGAGAGGCGCCGAGCTGGTCTGGGTCTACTCTTAGCAACCCCACTTTGTACTTGTGCTTTGGAGTTTTCCCCGGTAGATGATAGGGTAGCTTCCCTGCACCTTCAGGTGGGGGGATGGGCTCTTACTGTTGTTAGTGCCTATGTGCCGAATGACAGTTCAGAGTAGCCGGCCTTCTTGTTGTCCATGGAAGGGGTACTGGAATGTGCACCAGCTGGGGACTCCTTTATTCTGCTGGGGAACTTCAATGCCCACGTCGGTAACAACAGTGGGACCTAGAGAGGCTTGATTGGAAGGAATGGCCTCTCTGATCAAAACCTGAGCGGTGTTCTATTGTTGGACTTCTCTTCTAGTCATAGTTTGTCCATCACAGACAGCATGTTCAAACGTAAAGGTGTCCATAAGTGCACTTGGCACTAGGATGCCGTAGGTCAGAGATCGATGATCCAGTTTGTAATCATGTCATCAGATTTGTGGCCATTTGTTTTGGACACTTGGGTGAAGAGAAGAGCTGAGCTGTCAACTGATTACCACCTTGTAGTGAGTTGGATCAGATTGGGGGAAAGATGCCAGACAGACCCAGTTGACCCAAACGTGTAGTCTGGGTTTGCTGGGAATGCCTGGCAGAAGAACCTGTCAGAAAGATCTTCAACGCACACCTTCTGGAGAGCTTTAACCGAATACCAGCTGAGGTGGGTAACATTGAGTCTGAATGAGCCAGGGTCCATGACTCAATTGTTGAAGTGGCTGCCATGAGCTGTGGTCGCAAGATTGTTTGTGCTTTTCATGGTGACCATCCTCGAATTTGGTGGTGGACACCCCGGGTTAGGGAGGCTGTCATGCTAAAGAAGGTGTCCTATCAGTCTTTGTTGGCTGGTGGGACTCTGGAGGCAGCTAAGGAGTACCGGGGGGCCAAGTGGTCTACATCCCTGACTGCTGCTGAGGTAAAAGCTTGGATGTGGGAGACCCTGGATAACATTGCTCAATCAGCTCTGAGAAGATTCTAGCAAACTATCAGGCAGCTGAGGAGGATGAATCAGTGCTTTACCAATACTGTGTTCAGTGGAAGTGGGGTTCTGTTGACCTCAACCAGTGATGTCGTTGGGAGGTGGAAGGCATACTTCTTGGACCTTCTCAATCCCACTGGCACACCTTCCATGGAGGAAGCAGAGTCGGAGGACTTCAGGCTTGGTCTGTCCATAACCATGGTTAAGGTNAGGTCACTGAGGTAGTTAAAAAGCTCCACTATGGCAGGGCTCTGGGGGTGGATAAGATTCACCCTGATTTCCTTGAGGCTCTGGATGTTGTGAGGCTGTCTTGGTTGACACGTCTTTGAAACATTACATGGACATTGGGAGCAGTGCCACTGGATTGGCAGACTGGGGTAGTGGTTCCCCTCTTCAAAAAAAAGGGGGGGGGGGACCAGAGGGTGTGCTCCAATTACAGGGGCATCACTCTCCTTAGCCTCCCTGGTAATGTATATTCAGGGGTTGTGGAGAAGTGAGTTCAATCATTGGTCGAACCTCAGATCCAGGAGGAACAATGTGGGTTCTGTCCTGGCTGTGGAACATTGGAGCAGCTCTTTACCTTCACTAGGGTCCTCGAGGGGTCATGGGAGTTTGCACATCCAGTCTACTTGTGTTTTGTGGACTTGGAGAAGGCATTCAACCATGTTCCTCGAGGTACATTGTGAGGGGGTGCTCCGTGAGTATGGGATTGGGTGCCCGTTGTTATGGGATGTTCAATCCCTATACAAGCGGTGAGAGAGTTTGGTTCACATTGCCGGCAGTAAGTCAGACCCCTTCAGGGTGGGAGTTGGACTCTGCCAGGCTATCCAGTTTCACCAATAACTTTTATGTAAATAATTTCTCAGTGCAGCCAGGGAGCAGAGGGATTCTGGTTTGGTGGCCTCAGGATTCTTTTTCTGCTCTTTGCAGATGATGTGGTCCTGTTGGCATCATTGTGACGAGATCTTCAGCTCTCACTGGAGCGGTTCGCAGCCCAGTGTGAAACGGTTGGAAAGATAATCAGCACCTCTAAATCTTAGACCATGATCTTCAACTGGAAAAGGGTGGATTGCTCTCTTCCGGCCGAGGGTGAGGTTCTGCCTCAAGTGGAGGAGCTCAAGTATCTTGGGATTTTGTTCACTAGTGAGGGAAGAATGGTGCGTGAGATTGACAAATGGATTGGTGCAGCATCTGCAGTATTGTGGACTCTGTACTGGTCCACTGTGGTGAAGAGGAAGCTGAGCTGTAAGGCAAAGCTCTCTGTTTACCAAACAGTCTGTTTTCCTATACTCTCATCTATGGTCATGAGCTCTGGGTAGTGACCAAAAAAATGACATTACGGATACAGGCGGTTTAAATTATTTTCTTCTGCAGGGTATCTGGACTCTACCTTAGAGATAGGGTGAGAAGTTCAGTTATCTGGGAGAGACTCGGAGTAGAACCGCTACTCCTCCACATCGAGAGAAGCCAGTTGAAGTGGTTCGGGCATCTGGTAAGGATGCCCCCTTGGTGTCTTCCTAGAGAGGCTGCCAATTACAGAGTTCCGCCGAAGCTTGATGAAGCAAGACCATACGAATGCTGGAAAAATGAAGTTAATATTTGGACACGTGTTACGGACTTGGAAAAGAAGAAACAGGCCCTGGCTGTGGCGCTGGGCCTCGAAGGAAGAGCCAGAGAGATTGCACTAGAGATACCTGCAGACGACTTGAATAAAGATAATGGTATGGAAATCTTGTTTAACAAACTGGATACGATATTTTTGAGAGAAGAAAAAGACAGAGCTTATGAAGCATATTCCGTTTTTGATGCTATCTCTAAAGACAGCGCTATGTCTATGGCAGACTTCATCATAGATTTTGAACAACGTTATAATCGAATGAAGAAATATAACATGGTACTACCAGTGGCGGTTCCTCAGTTAACCACCAGGGGGGGCTATTTTCTCAAAAATGAAAAAATAACGTTTCAAGTTTTTCTGGTGTTTATTTATCAAATGCAGATTAAAACTAGGCCAACAGTACAATGAAATGCTCAGATTGAGAACCAACAATTTAACTCACTAAAACAACAAAGAACAAACAAAAAAAATACTAAAGCATGCAATAAAGGTACAAAAATAAAGTACCTACAATATCACATGTTGCTGCTGATCTGTTTCATGTTTCTGTGTTCATTCGTGCCCATCTGCTCATACAGACTCATGTTTGTGCTGCTGTTTGGAGTAATGCTTTCTATGATATTAGTGCTTAGTGTATTGTTAGTAGATGTATTTCTTAGTTCATATCTTAGATGTTATTACTGTTTTTCTCTTACATTTTATTGGTGGATGTAACTGGGACCCTGTGTACATAATCTTGTTTCATCACATGTACCACATGTGGTGCAAATGGCAATAAAGATTCTCTGACTGATTTTGTGCTTTTCAATTATGCTAAATATGAAAGGGTGGGTTTTGGCACCTTTCTCTTCCATATGAATAATAAAATATTGGGCATGGACAATATTTATTTTTCCTGGTATTCAAGAGGATAGGGAAATGGCTAGTCAGCTTTCTAATTATTTAACATCTAACAATTTATGAGTATATGTGTACATTTAATAGCAACAATTCAAATTGACATTGTAATTAGAAAGATGTAGTGCTCCTCACTTTTTCAAAATACAGAACTAATATGATGAAAAACATTGTACGGTAAAAGACACATCATGCATTTAGCTGCTCACCTCTGTAGCTATCCTCTGACGTTCACCAGGGCCCAGTGTGCGGCGTTTCTTGGCCATCTGGGATACACTGCCACTGTGTTCTCCACAAATAGTAGGGAGTGAGTCTCTGCAGGACCATAAGAGAACAGTGTTCATATTTTAGTCACCAGGTAAAATAACAAGAAATGTGAAGTAGTTCAATCATAAGACATTAACAAAATACTGTATCAGTAATATTAAACAGCACAACATACACATTAATTTCAATTTACCGGTACCTGATTTTTTGAATGTGGTCTGTGAACTGCTGCATGATTCTCTGAACAAAGACTGAGTCGATGGTCCGCTTCTGGAGTTGGTTGTAGAGAATGTCCACATGAGGCATGACCAGATGGAACAGTTTCAGGAAAAAGCTGAAGCTTTCATCCTCCAGCAGCCGAACAAAGCCTCCAGCTTCTCTAACAGTGGTAGGATCAAACTGTCCTGAGTCCCTGATGGTTTCAAAACACTGGAGCAGTTTTTCTTTGTGTTCAAAAACAGTGTTCACAGCTCGGCTGTGGAAGTTCCACCTCACTGTGCTTGCTCTTGGAACTCTGTGGGCCACCACTTCATCGAGAATACTGGTTCTCTTTGGCGATCTTGAAAAAAAGCCGGAGAATCCAGCCAGGTCTGAGAAGAAAATATTCACTTTTGAGATATGGGAAGTCACCTGCTGCATGATAAGATTAAGCTGGTGAGCATAGCAGTGAATGTAGTGTGCATTTACATAGAGATCTTGGATCTTCTTCTGTACACCACCTGTGGCTCCTCTCATGACACTCGCACCATCATATGCTTGTGAAATGAGCTTGCTCTTCTGGTCATCAGGGAGAATGGAGCTCAACCTTCAAACTATTTAATGCTTAAATCTTTCTGCTACTTGATTTATTTAAGTTTAGTGTCTTTGAAACAACAGCACAACTTATAATGAAACTAAAGTTTAACTAAACTAAACTAAAACTAAAGTTTATTTATTCATTCAGATTTATTCATCAGAAAATTTGCAACTGCTGCTAAACGAAACGAGACAAAAGTTAACTAACACAGACAGACACTCTGAGGAGTAAACAGTTCATGAGCTGAAGATGGACAGACAGGAGTCGTCTTCACACATTCGGGTTTATAACTAGCAAGTAGCAACTTTTATAATGTTGCAGACAGTACACCACAACCATGAGCAGAGCTACTAGCTACTGTGACTGACTGCAACAACCACCGTCCCACACACACCACCATGTCCCGAACACAGATGAAAACAGCTCAAACTTTGCTCATGTGTGCTCAGCGATTTATTAAACTCACTAATTATTACTTGCTTACCTGTGTAGAGGCACCATTAATAATTACTGCTGTTTCAACGTCGCTACTCGCTAGTTGTCCGTGTGATGATCAGGTCTGACTGTAAACAGAGGGAATCCCCCGCTCCCCCCCTCCTCGGCTCGAACCGGAAGTGCTGTCGATCCGTGGCATAAGAGACAGTCCAGGCTCGAGGGCGGGGGAAAATGCGACCTGTACAGTCCAAAAGTTTTGTACTGATGGGACATAAACTACGGCCGCTAGCGGCGGATAGTTATAATTAGATTCAATGGAAAAGCATGGGAAAAGCCCCCAGGCGGCGCCGAGCGGGGAAACCGGAAGTACGTCACTCACAATCAGAAAACGTTTTTTGAAACAAACAAAACAATCATTACTCATAAAATATTTATCCTACACAACTAAAAACATATATGCATGCATTTCGAAATATTTTTATTTTATTATTTCACTTTTATAAAAAAAAAATATATATATATTCAAATGGTGAAGAAGAAAAGCTGCAGTTCCAAGGAGGAGCGGCGCCCCTAGCGCCCTCTAGTGGCGGCCGCCACTGGGTACTACCTGACGCTGTGCTAGCATTTAAACTCTTAGATGCTGCGTGTCTCGATGAACAAAGCCGGCAGCTTGCTCTCACAGCATGCACGGACTTAACGTTTGCCTCCATGAAGTCAGGTTTGAAGCGGATTTTTGGAAAAGCAACAGCAGGAAACGGCACAGAAACTCAGGATGCAGTTTATTTTGCTGAGCAAAGATCAAGGGGCAGATTCAGACGAAACTACGGCTCGTCACAAGGCGGACAGGGGCAACCACAGCAGGGCACAAACCCCCTCGACAAATATGGTAAGCGAACAAAATGCGCTATTTGTCAGAGCACGTACCATTGGGCCAAAGTCTGTCCGCACAGAAGAAATGAAGTAAAACTGACACAGGATGAAAACGTGGAGGAATGTAACATCACTCTATTTACAAAAATAGAGACTGATTCAGAGATTTTCCTAACTGAAGCATTGGGATCAGCTATCATTGACACTGCCTGCACTCGTACTGTATGTGGTGAAAAGTGGCTAGAAAGCTACATAAAAGACCTAAGCAAGAGTAAAATTGACAAACTGTTGCAAACAGAGACTCCAAGTTGCAGACCTTTCAGATTTGGAGATGGTCAGGTGGTTCTATCCAATAGAAAAATAAAACTGCCTGCTAAGATTGGGAAAACAAAGTGCAACATTGAAACTGAAGTGGTGTCTGCTGGCATTCCTCTGCTGCTGAGCAAAACGTCCCTAAAGAGAGCAGGAACTGTTTTAGACATGCAGAATGACAAAGTTGTCATGTTCAAACAGCAAGTCCCTCTTGAACTTACCAGTTCAGGACATTATTGTGTGGATATAAGAGATGAAGATGCAAAAGTGAATGATGATGAAAATGAAATCCTTGTTGTCACAGCAGAGATGTCTAAAAATGAGAAACGCAAAATTCTACTGAAACTTCACAAACAGTTTGGACACGCCTCAGCAGACCGGCTGCAGAGACTCATTCAAAGCTCCGGAAATTATGATAAAGACTGCCCAGTGATTTTGCAGGAGATCATTCGTGACTGTGAAGTATGTCAGAGGTACACACTGGAAAAAATGCCCCTCTAAAAATAAGAAAAAAAAAAATGTAAAATAAGATTTTTTTGCTTGAAATAAGCAAAAAAATCTGCCAATGGAACAAGTGAAAATTCACTTGACAAGATTCTTAAAATAAGACATTTTGTTCAAGTCAAACAAGATATGCGGAATCTTGAAACTAGCTACAAAAATCTAGTTTTGAGCAATATTTTACTACAATTGTGAGCTTTTCTTGTCTTATAATAAGATTCTGATGCTCAAAAGTAGTACACTGGAGAAAAGTCTACTCTGAAAACAAGTTTAAAACAACTTAAAATTAGGTTTTTTTTGGATTGAAATAAGCAAAAAGATCTGGTAACAAGTGAAAACAAGATATGCGGAATCTTGAAACTAGCTACAAAAATCTAGTTTTGAGCAATATTTTACTACAATTGTGAGCTTTTCTTGTCTTATAATAAGATTCTGATGCTCAAAAGTAGTACACTGGAGAAAAGTCTACTCTGAAAACAAGTTTAAAACAACTTAAAATTAGTTTTTTTTGGATTGAAATAAGCAAAAAGATCTGGTAACAAGTGAAAACAAGATATGCGGAATCTTGAAACTAGCTACAAAAATCTAGTTTTGAGCAATATTTTACTACAATTGTGAGCTTTTCTTGTCTTATAATAAGATTCTGATGCTCAAAAGTAGTACACTGGAGAAAAGTCTACTCTGAAAACAAGTTTAAAACAACTTAAAATTAGATTTTTTTTGACTGAAATAAGCAAAAAGATCTTCCAACAAGTGAAAATTGTCTTGACACGATTTCTAAAAATAAGACATTTTATCTTTTTACAAGATAAACAATCTTAAACCTAGCTGCAAAAAATCTCATTCTTAGCAATATTTTACTACAATTGAGCGTGTGATGCTTAAAATTAGTATACATCCCTAAAACTTTTACTCATTTTTAGTTCTACAGATGTTTCAAATGTTTCTCCAACCCGTTATCAAATTTAACCAACAAACGTAATAATACATGTCTTGTCAAAACCTTCAAACATTTTCTGTAATGACAAAAAATGAAAGGTATTCTTTAACTTCAACACATTTATTTTATCACAATGGTTTCAGCAGCAATGCAACAACTACTACTCCCAATTACAACTGTAGTTAACACTTGATTATATTTTTAAAAAATAATATAAAACACCTTCAACAAAATAAAAACAATTTTTGCTATGAAAAATGGAGAGTATACTACTGGGCACCATGAAAAATGAGGGAGCCACTACAACTTCAAATGTTTAAACATAAAATGTCTTTGGGAAATGTTGTGATGGGCACATCTCCTACCGTGAGCAGGCAGTTGGACGAACACACAATCAGAATTGGACAGGAGAGGGAGAGTTTTCCTGGGGGCTTTGAGGTCCTGTTTTTCCTGAAACACAAAGACATATTTCTGTTGGCATGATGAATCATATTTTAAGATTGTGGAATATAAGCCAGATAAATAAATAAAATAAAGAGAGAACCTGTAAAACTATCATGTTAAATATGACGCGGTTGAAAATTTGGGTGCACTAACTGTGCTGGTGAACCAAAAAAAAGTTTAGAAACACCAGTGCAATCAGTGCAAGAAGTTAGTGTAGAACCATGGGAAAAAATGTATCAATTAAAAAAAAGATTTTGAGTAAGATATTTCCAGCAACCTGCAAAGATTTTGTTTCTTTCCACCTTGAAAACTTTAATATCCAAATACTATGTTAGGTTTATTCTTTAAAAAATAATAACACCAATTTCTCATTAACATTCAAATAATAATGCATTATTGTAATTAAAAAGATAAATTAATCTACATTTCTGGAAATGTTTGAATTATCAGAATAATCCAGGTTATCAATATTATACTTTTGATAACAATTTACCTTTGTCCACGAGAGGAAGACCTCGACCTCCAACGCCGCCTCTGAGAAAGGGACTGTCTTGGCCAGGTCTGACTGATCTGTTTAAAGCATGCAACAGCAAAATTGGTACACATCGCATCGTGAGTTAGATGAATTGTTACATCTCTAATTTTGATCATATTTAAATTAAATACCTTTGATCATTAGAAAGAGACTCAGAGGGACTCCTGCTACCATTGCATCCCAAGATTTGAGATTGAGTGCTTGAAGGGATGTCCATCGGGGTTCTTTCTGCATTTTAGAGGGTTTAAACATAAGTGTTAATATGTCAAAAATGTAAATTACTTTACACAAGGTTTCCAAGTACCCCAAGATGATAGTTGTGCAATATTTACCTGACTGTGCATTCATCCTTTTAGGAGGAGTTGGAAGAGCAAAGTCATCTATAATAAAACAGTCAACAGTAAAAAATAAATTAAAATAAAAGTGATTTTACATCTATAGTAAGTAATTAGCCTGTTACTGATATGGTGGTGATTGAAATACTACATAGATTTGTTCTTAAAAAAAGAAATAAAAGTTACATGGATTAGCTTATTATGTGCAGGATGTGGCTTATTTTTATTGTGAAATATGTAACAAAAAGTGTAAGTGACTTAGCTGTGCGTTTGCAGTAAGAACAATTGCATACCTCCAATGATTCTAGAATTGTCAGCCCACCTTGTGTGACATGACCCACCACCAAGGTATAACTATCCTCTTTTGATGTGGTATACCCCCAAATTAATCAGTGGTGAAAAAAAAATTAACATACCCTCATAAGGAAAAACATTTCTAGACTTCTTGGTAGCTTTTTGACCTAAAATTAGGGGTGCACCGATTTCAATTTTCTGGCCGATCACCGATTACCGATTTTTAGAAAGTCTGACCTGCCGATTCCGATTTTGGCCGATACCGATTTTCAGGTGTTAAAAGGTCAAAATGCACCCCAAATTTTCAGGATTTTCCAACCTTTGCTGAGGCAGATAAAATCGGTAGATAAAATCGGCTTCTCATTTAAAGATCGGCCGATCACCGATCTCCCCAAATTAAGGAAATCGGAGCCGATCGATCGGCCGGCCGATTTATCGGTGCATCCCTACCTAAAATAAATTAAAAAAATATACATGCTGTAAGACAGTAGTCATATTTTGAACAAACTATACCTGTGAAGGAAATTTTGTGACCGATTGTCAGATGCAGTTTTGTATTTCATACTTTTTGATCATTGCAGCCATAACGTTAAAACAGAGAATTGGTGTGTCTTATCATACGAGGCCTTTCCGTGTGCATAA